>JANUYF010000002.1:170226733-170419233 GCA_026167975.1 Phrynosoma blainvillii | reverse complement strand
TAGCGATTGAGACATGGGTATGAAACTGCTTCCAGTGTGAACGAGGCACATATAAACCGATCGGCAAATCGGGTTAAATCATAGTGGGAACGAGCCCCATGTCTTTTCAAAAGCACCGGATTTTATAAGGGAGGAGCCAGTGAGAACTTGTTCCTGATCACATTTGGGGTATCTCGGAGGAAGGGGCTAATGTCCACCCCTTTGCTCTTTCCTTGCCAGCCAAAGCCATAGCCATGGAGGGCTTTCTCGGAACATCCCATGGGATGCTGTCCTTTCCATTGCCATCCTCTGAAGCTGAGAGAGTGTGACTCCCCCTCAAGGCTAACCTATCCCATGGTTTCTTGGCAAGGGATCCTCTGAGGGTCTTGCCATTGCCATCCTTTTGCCATGTCTTCCATTTTTCTTGAATGCTCTACATTTTGCGGTGCCTCGTCTCCTTTTCGGCAGTTAGTCCATCTTTCCTTCCTTTCTTCCTTCTGGCAGGGAAGAAGAAGAGGAGGGAAAACTTTGTGCTTACTTTTGCAAAGGAAAATTGCGCTGGGGGGAAGAGAGAGGGGGAGAATTGGCGTTTGGGAAAGGAAAAGGAGAGAGGGAGAGATTGTTGTTCCTTGTTATGTACCTTCAAGTTGTTTCCGACTTATGGCAACTCTAAGGATAACCTATCACAGGTTTCTTCAGAGGGGGGTTGCCACAGCCATCCTCTGAGGCTGAGAGAGTGTGACTAGCCCAAGGTCACCCACTAGGTTTATATGGCTGAACTGGGATTCAAACACTAGTCTCCAGAGTCCCAATCCAACATTCAAACCGCTGCACCACACTGGCTTGGAAGGATCTCTCTCTCTTTTTCCTCTCAGCAGCCCAGGCTCTACTCAAAAGTAAAGGCTGGGAAGCCAAGGAGGAGGAGAAGGAGGAGAAGGAGGGAAGGGTTGCTCCCTCTTTATTCCCCTTATTCACAGGAAGTCATTTTTTTGGGATAATGACTCTTTAAACCCCTGATTCCCCCCCCCCCATGATAAAGTCCTATGACAACGGAAGTGGTGTGACATAGGTGCGCATCATTTGATTGACAGAACCAACAAAACAAAACCAAAAAACAAACAAAAAAACCCCCCAAAAATGATCAAATGCGATCGATCTGGAAGATCCATTTTGAATCGGTGCTTCAGTCAGTGTGAACTTCAATAGCATTAAATTGCGCCAGAGAGATTCGATCAGGGTAAACATAGTGTGAACTTCGGTTTGGAATCGCAACATCAGATCTGATCGAATTTCCTCGCTATAAAAATGCGAGTGTGAATGGGCCCTTCTATATACGGATGACACCATAATACTGGCAGAAAACATCACAGACTTGGAACAGTTAATAAGGAAGATCAAAGATGAAAGTGCAAAGGCAGCTTTGTGTTGGAACATAAAGGAACCAAAATAATAACCACAGAAGAAATACATAAATTCAACTTAGACAATGAGGAAATCAAATAAAGAATTCCCGTACCTAGGGTCAAACATTGATCAGAGTGGAGACTGCAGTCAACAAATAAGACTAGGAATGGGGAAGGTGGCTATGGATTTTATCACACAGGGGAAATCCCGTGCAGAAATGGGGTTTTAAATGGGAAAAAAACACAAAAGCGGGTAGATTTTCAAATGACGTTGTTTTTTTAAACTGTGCCTAACCCAAACAGAAAGTAGTCAAAACCTCCTTCTTTTTACTTTCAGGTTAAGCACAGTTTAAAAGCGATGTGTGTGAAAATCTACCCACTTTTGCGGGTTTTCCCCACCTTTTAAATCCCATTTCTGTACGGGATTTCCCCTGTGTGATAAAGTCCTATGAAAGAACTAGAAAAGATTCTGAAAAGCAAAGACATACAACTGAGCACTAATGTTAGAATGATCCAAATCATTTTATTCCCCATCATCATGTATGAATGTGAGAGCTGGACAGGGAAGAAAGCTGACTGAAAGAAAATAAACTCATTGGAGATGTGGTACTGGAGAAGAGTGCTGAGGATAGTGTGGACAGCCAAAAAGAGAAACAGATGGATCCTTGAACAGATCAAACCAAAACTCTCCTTGGAAAGCAAGATGATCAAGTTCAGACTGTCGTACTTTGGCCACATAATGAGAAGGCATGGATCACTAGAGAAAACAATGATGCTAGGAAAGGTGGAGGGTAGAAGAAGGAGAGGAAGACCACATGCCAGATGGATGGACTCAATCAGGGAGGGTATGAATGTGCAGGACCTGAGCAGAAGAAGCAGAGGACAAGGTCTTGGAGATGTCTCATCCTCAGGGCCGCCATGAGTCGGGATCAACTCAAGGGCAGCTAACAACACCAACAATAATGGTTCAATGGTAGCAGCCCAGTCCCACTTCAGGGCCTGAAAGCCCAGCCAAGTTCCTGGTATGAAATCCAGGGAGTCCCAGGAGGCTACTTCTCAGGAGACAGCCTCCTACTTTTGCCTCAGAGGAGACCTACCTGCCTTGGGAAGAGAGTAAGAAATACCGAACCCTTTCTGCCAAGGAAAGGTTTTCCTCAGAAATAGGTCATGAATTTTCTAATCAGGAACAAAAGACTTCCTTCCATCCCCAGGGGACCCTTTTCCCTTTGCTGAAGTCACTAAAACAATAACATTTTCTTCTGCTAAGGAGTTGCTTTCCCACCCCACGCTTCCTGAGAAGCCTTGAGAGTATTTCCTAAAGAGAAAAGCAGAAGGACCTATTAACTAGTCTAAATAGTTACTTTTTAAGTATGAATTGGTTTGGTGATTCCAGAACCCTGTCTGGGTAAATTCAACCTTAGTCTAAGAGGGTTTGATTGTCCCGTCTTTCTGAAAGTATTAGTACTTGTCTAAGAATCCCTGGAATGTGCACCTCCACACAATGGATTTCTCTATAGGTTTCAGGCACAATAGCTAAATCTTTGCCCCTATTGTGTCTCTGTGTGTTTGTGTGTGTGTATACCTTCAGGTCACTTCTGGCTAAGTTTTCTTGGCAAGATTTGTTCAGAGGGGACTTTTTCCATTACTTTCCTCTGGGACTGGGAGTGTGCAACTTGCCTGGGGTCACCAAGTGGGTTTTATTTCCTCTGGCCAAGCGGGGATTTGGACCTGGTCCCCCGGATCCCTGGTTCACACTCAGATCCCCACACAGTGCTCTCCACTAGCACACATGCTCTCATTTAATATTCTGTACAGCTCCATATAGGGAGTCACTATTTAAAACTATTTAAAATTCCTCTATTTTGTCTTCTTTGACAGATATTTTTTGGAGGACTTCATCTTCTCCTATTCTACAACACAGTGATTCCCAAACTTTGGTCACCCAGGCCTCATTCCCACTAAGATTTAACCCGAATTGCTGATCAGGTTAACCTGAAACTGGTTCTGATTCTACTGCACTCGGTTTAAACCATGCTGGAGTGAGGTAAATGCAAAAGAACTGCTCTTTCCTGACACTACTTTTTGGGCGGTTCTTTTGAAAGGACCCAAATCTGATCTGTGTTCAATAAGTGGGAATGAAGGGTCCGATTCATATCGGGGGCCTGCGTTGGCTCTTGACGGCTTCTTTCAGCCAGCCCCTCCTCTATTTGTGCCTTTGTTGTGTGCCTTCAAGTTCTAGCAAAGTCCTCTTCCTCCCTCCGTGGCAGCCGTTCTCCTCCAGTGTGAATGACAAAGGGGATTAAAAGAGGAGTAAACAGCCCCAGAGAGATTTGATCTCAAAATAACCCGGTTTCCACATCGGGTTATTTTGTAGTGGGAACGAGCTCCCAGATGTTGGACTTCAGCTCCTAGATTTCCAATTGACAGTTGGCTAACCTGGGACTTGAAGTCCAAAACATCTGGAAAACCAAAGTGTGGGAACCACTGCTATAACAGTAAGTTAATCCTACCAAGTCCTTTATTGGTTTTTCATGACTCTTTAGTCAACAGTTCATTCAATACTGAGTGTCCTCAGTCTTCCAATAGGATAATAATAACCTGTTGATATGGAGCAAGAAGGTTTTAAAGTGGCTGATGAAGTTCTTCTGCAGATGAAATCAAATATGATTCCGGAGGCAGAAACGAAAATATCTATTAGGAAATATCTGCTTATCCACAAATCAAAGATAAAATGATCCCCCCCCCCCCGCAAGACAATGGAATACATGGAGGGATTAACTTAAATGGACAATGTCACCCCATGTATTATCCCTTATTTTATCATCAAGATATTTAAAGGCTGTGAACAAAAGGACTATATAGTCTACTAGACTCTTATACACTGGGCATGAATGGAAGTCAGGATGACCTGGCAGGTGTTTTTGGAGCTCATGGGACCCAAGGAAGTTAAAAAACCACAAGTGTTGGGGTCACTTAGGGCATGTTAGCGGAGAAAGGGCAAAAGAACCATAGCCATGGCTAATGCATAAGGTGACATGTTACCCCCTGCCAGCTTATTTTGCATTTACTATGGGAAAGGAAACAAGGGGGTCATTCACACCTTGGGTTTTTTTTAGCGCGATGACGCAAATAATCTCACTTGCACATTCTGGGTTTGTTATTCACACTATGGAACTGCATTGATCCGCATTGATGTGCATCTCCACGAGTTCGGTTGCTCACATGTTCAAATATTTGAATAAAGATGGAGTCGACAATGTGAATGCATTGGAAACCTCTTTTGTGGTACGCAGCGTTTTATCCTGGATCTATTCGCATCAGTTATTCATGCTACTGACGATGCGGATCTTTTTTTAAAATCTCAAGGGGAAAACCTGATATTGATTATCCTGGATTAAGTGGGGCTTTTGGCAACCACCCTCCCAACTTAATCATGTGCATGCAGGATTTGTGTGAACAACAGAGATTTAACCCATATCCATCCTGGATTATTTTCACAGTGTGAATAACCCCAAGGAAGCATTTGTCAAAAGCAACAAAAAGATAGAACCCATTTTACCCTTTGAATTTCTCTTCTACTTCCCATTGCCAATCCCCAGATCAGAGAAAGACGTTTCAGGTTTTATCAGTCCCATAACACTTACTGCTAAAACGCTCTCAGTTCATCCATTCCCAGGATAACATCAAAGATGCTTTAAAGCTCTTTGTGAATCCACAAATGTATGCCTTGATTTTTGGGAATATATCCCTCTCCAAACCGAAATGCCTTGGTTCACTCCTTTTTGGAGTATTCGCCTCAGCTGTGGCTGAGATCCCAATTTTCTTTTTTCCTAATTTTCCTAAATTGCTAAATTCACTTTCTGGGTGCTCCGTCTTAGGACCTTATCCCACAGGGCCAAAAGCAGCAAGAATCCACTAAGAATCAGGCGCTATAGCGCTATATCTTCCCGAGTGATCACACGACGTCGCTCAGAAACCGCTAAGAATCAGGCGCTATAGCGCTATAGTTTTCCATGTGATCACACAACGTCGCTCAGAATCAGCTAAGAATCAGGCGCTATAGCGCTATAGTTTTCCGTGTGATCACACGGCGTCGCTCAGAATCAGCTAAGAATCAGGCGCTATAGCGCTATAGTTTTCCGTGTGATTACACGACGTCGCTCAGAATCCAGCAAGAAACCGCTCAGAATGCAACATCATTCGCGTTCTTTTGAATGTCGCTTTCAGCGGGCATTGCAATGGCGCGAGCTTATCCATAGCGCTATTATAGCGCTAGCCCCATATTTATACTAGCGCTATAGTACTGCAATGATGCTCATATCGCTTTCTTGCCACTTTTGAGAGCAGCGTGGGATAAGGTCCTTAGAGACAAGAGAACTGCATTTCCCATCTTTTCTCTTTGTCTTCTTTTTCCTTCAAGGGAGAACCATGGCTAGTCCGACTCTCTCTGTTTTCCTCTTCCTCATTCCACATATAAATTTAAAGAGGGAAACCAGCCACAAAATGACAAACTGTACCCCAGAAGCCTGTGATTTACCATGAAATGTCATTTCATGCTCACCCTGAAACTTCATTTAAACCAGAAAGGGGCTTTTTTAGGAACAGGAAGTGATGGTTTCCTGGGGAGTCCCCCAGCTCCATAGAAAGCCAGGGCCTTGTTTCTGAATGCTTCCCTTTTGCTGTGAAATAGGTACACAACTACGCAAGCTCTCTATTTGAGAAGGAAAGCGAGACTCACAAAAAGCAAAGTGCAAAGTGTGGATCAGAATTTTCAGGACTCCGACCAGCCTAGAACCCAAACCTTCTAGCAATATTTGGGATTCAGAAAGAACATCCTTTCCTTTCCTTTCCTTTCCTTTCCTTTCCTTTCCTTTCCTTTCCTTTCCTTTCCTTTCCTTTGCTTCTATAATCCCTCCACACTCCCCTATATCTTCTCAAAGCACTCATGACTCAAGCCAATTGTTGTATGCCTATGTGCCCTTAAGTAGCCTGCCAACGTATGGGGAACCCATGGATTTCATGGGATTTCCCTAGGCAAGAAATACTCAGAAGTAGTTTTGCCAGTTCCTTCCTCTGAATTATAGCCTACAGCATCTGATATTTGTTGGCGGTCTCCCATACTAACAGGGCTGACCCTGCTTAGCTTCCAAGATCAGACTGGATCTGGTGCCTTGAGGGTATTTAGGCCAAGCTAAGCAGTAATCCTACATTAGATATATTGATGTATGGCCAAGATAGGGGGCAGCAAGACCCCTATTGCTGGATACTAGGAAGCCAACTTCCTACTTCTTACTGAGAGCCACTGTGGTGTAGTGAATTGAGCATTGAGCTACAACTGAAGACCAGGGTTCGAACCCTGCTGGGCCATCAACACCCACTTGGGCAAGTCACATTCTCATTGAGCAAGTCACATTCTCTCAGCCTCAGAAGTCAAAGGACCTCCATCCATTCCAGCTGCCACCTCCCTGGCCTCAGAGGGAGAGAAGAATTGGCAGTATCTGCTGGACCTGATCCCCATCCCCACTGCCATTCCTTTCTCTTTTTGTGTCATGTCTTTTTAGACAGTAAATCTGAGGGCAGGGAACTGTCAAATTAGCAATCTGTAAACTACTCTGAGAGCCTTTGCAGCTGAAGAACAGGATACCAGTACTCTAAATGAAAACGAAATGAAACCCCCTTTGAAGAAAGCTTGCCAAGAAAACCCAGTGATAGGTTTCTTGGAAGGCACACAAAAACATTTTTGGAGACCCAGTATAGTGTTTGGAGACCCAGTTTGAGCATTGGACTATACCCCCTGGAGAGTTCATTCCCATCAAATCAGCTTCAACCTATAGCAAACCTATAGGACGTTATCACACGGGGGCCAGAAAGCGAAAATAAAGTGGAAATGAGGCATCCCGAAAATAAACGGGAAATAAACCTTGTTTCCGCAAACGTCATTACCTTCATTGCGAATTTACAGTAAGTGCATTGAACGTCCACACACAAGCAAAAATATCCCGTAAATGTAGTAGAAATGAGCCTCTTGCACATGCGCAGATAGAGGAATGCTCGCTGGAACCATGGCAACAGCAGGGAAATGCTCCCCAATGCGCATTTGGTGATCATATTACGGTAAATGCGGAATTACCGTAATTGCGCAATTGCAATTCCTCCAAAGAACCGAATTTCAAAAGATCGCGTTTCTGTCCACTTTCTGTCCACTTTCTATCCAGTTTCTGTGTGACGTTGTGTGAAAACACGGGGCACTAATCCAGTTTCGGTCTGGATTTTGTTTGGATTAACCAGCAGATTTGCCCCCGTGTGATAACGTCCTATGAATGAGTGGTGTCCAAGACTCCTATTCATCAGCTAACCTGCTCAGATCTTGTATATCTATGTGGTTTCCTTGATTGAATCCATCCACATCCGCTTTTCCTACTGCCTTCTACTTTAACCATGCATGATTATCTTTTCCAGTGAGTCATGTTGTCTCATGATATGTCTGTCCAAAGTATGATGGCCTCCGTTTAGTCATTTTGACGTCTACTGAGAATTCAGGCCTGATTTGCTTGAGGACCCGTTTATTTGTCCTTTTAGCAGTCCATGGGATCCATAGGTTTCTCCTCTAATGCCACATTTCAAATGTGTTGATTCTCTTAGCTGTCGGCTTCCTTCATTGTCCAACTTTCACATCCTTCATTGTCCAACTTTCACATAGAAATTGGAAATGCTGTGGCATGATCAAGAGAGCCAGCATGGTTTATTGACTTTATCACACGGGGGAAATTCTGTGCAGAAATGGAGTTTTAAATTGGGGAAAACCCCACAAAAGCGGGTTGATTTTCATACCATGCTGTTGTTAAACTGTTGTTAACCCGAACGGAAAGTAGTCAAAAGCAGCTTCTTTTTATTTTCAGAAAATCCCAAAAGTAAAAAGTAGCAGCTTTTGACTACTTTCCGTTTGGGTTAACAACACTTTAACAGTGATGTGTGTGAAAATCAACCTGCTTTTGTGGGGTTTCCCCAGCTTTTAAATCCTTTTTCTGCATGGGATTTTCCCTTTGTGATAAAGTCCTATGACTCTATAAAACAGGGTTTGACTCTTGGTTCATTCATGTAAACCCAATGGGTGACTTTGGGCAAGTCATATTCTCTTAGCCTCAGAGGAAGGCAATGGCAAAACCCCTCTCAACAAATCTTGCCAAGAAAGTCCCATAAGAAGTTTGCCTTAGGGTCACCATAAATCAGAAATGACCTGAAGGCATACAACAACAAATGGCATGATCAATCCTAATGGGAAACGTAAAAGTGCAGCACTGACAGATCTTTCTACAAATAAATCTTCCTATTTGATTCCCCCTCTTTGGTTTCCTACCCCACCTTCCTTTCTTGAGCCTCTGTTTCCGGGCTTCTTCTCTCCTTTCTTATATTTCCTTCCTTCTTTTCTATAACCTCTTGACTTCCATCTCCCAAATCCTTGTCAAACAATCTAACTGCTGTGCTACACTTCAAATAATCAGAGGGATTTTTTAAAAATAATAATATTGTGAAGGTGGGGAGTTCAGTTTTTGCCCTGCTTTCTCTTTTCACTGAAATATATTAATACATGTAAAATGTAAAATGAGGAAGGGAGCGTGGCAAAGTGGTTTGAGTGTTGGATGACAACTCTGGAGACCAGGGTTCGATTCTCAGCTTGGCCATGAAACCCACTGGGTGACCTTTGGAAAGTCACACTCTCTCAGCCTCAGGGGAAAGCAATGGTAAAGCTACTCTGAATACATCATGCCAAGAAAACCCTGTGATAGGGTTTTCCCTGTAAGTTGGAAATGATGTGAAGTCACATGACAATAACAAAAATGGTTTTATTTTAAAAGGCTGCAATCACAACCATGTATGCTGCTTTGAGTGGAGTTTTGATGTTCCTTTGTAGCTAAGCCTACTTTATAGGGTTGGTTGGTGTGGATTTAAATCAAAAAGAAAAACCAGATGGCAAAAAACCCTATACTGTTTGCAGGGGAATACTGCTGAAGTGCATGTGTGGTGTCATGGTTTAAGTGTTGGACAGCGACCCTGGAGACCAGGGTTCAATTCTCCACTCAGCCATGAAACCCATTGGGTGAGCTTGGGCAAACCACATGCTCTCAGCCTCAGGGGAAGGCAAGGACAAATCATGCCAGAAAAACTCCATGATAGGGTTGCGTTAGGGTTGCCGTAAGTCTGAAACAACTTTGAAGGCACTCAACAACAATAAACCTGTGCAGGACACAATGTTCTTGCTGTTGTTCTAATTTTATTTCTATCACGCCAGTCATGTAGGGCCACTATATAAGGCTCGCCTCCTCAATTAACCCCAGAACATCCCTGTGAGGTAGGTTTCTCAAGGAGCAGTGGCCTAATCCAAGCCAACATGGCACATCTCAAGACCAATCCAGGCACTGAACTGGGATCTCCTTCTTTCAAGTCCAGCACTTTGAGTTATTACCCTGCCTTGGTGCTCTTCAATCAAGTATTGCTATATGAATGGTCCCAAGGCTGAAAAGTGGTAGAAAATAGTGACAATTAAATTGCAAAATTTGAATATTTCCACCAAATGCAAATAAGGTACCTGGATTTAAGGAAGTTGACTATGACAATCCTAGAAGGAGACCCATCAGCCATGACTGGTTGTTTTGTTTTTTGTTTGTTAACTGCCTTTGTGTCGATCTTGACGCATGGCGACCCTATGGATATGACATCTCCAGGCCCCCCCGTCCTCTACTGCTCTGCCCAGCTCCTCCAAACTCATGTTCGTGGTCTCTTTAATAAAGTCCATCCATCTAGCATGTGGCCTTCCTCTCTTTCTACTTCCCTCCACCTTTCCTAACATTATTGTCTTTCCCAGCGATTCATGCCTTCTCATGATGTCCAAAGTACGACAGTCTTGTCATCCTGGCTTGTCATCTTGGCTTCTAGGGATATTTCTGGCTTGAACTGCTCTATGACTCATTTGTTTGTCCTTTTGGTTGTCCATGGGATCCTTAGCACTCTTCTCCAGCACCACATTATCTCAAATGTGTTGCTTTTCCTCCTATCTTCTTTCTTGACTATCCAGCTCTCATATCTGTACATGGTAATAGGGAATACAATGGCTTGTATGATTCTAACTTTTATGCAGAGTTGTATGATCTGACAGTAGCCTCTTGTCCTGAGTACAGATTCCTCATCAGGACTATCAGATGTGTCGGCAGACCCATGTCTTTAAGGGTGTTTCATAGCCTTTCGTGATCTATACAGTCAAAGGCTTTGCTATAGTCTATAAAGCACATGCTGATTTTCTTTTGAAATTTCATGGTGTACTCCAATAGCCATCATATATTTGCAATGTGATCCCTGGTGCCTCTTCCTTTCCTGAACCCTGCTTGGACCTCTGGGATTTCTCTCTCCATGTGCGGTTGGAGTCTACGTTGCAGTATTTTGAGCATAATTTTGCTTGCATGGGAGATACGTGCTATGGTCCTGTAGTTGCTGCAGTCTCTTGTGACTCCTTTTTTGTGAATGGGGATGTATATTGATCGCTTCCAATCTGTTGGCCATCATTTTGTTTTCAATATCTGTTGACATGTGTTGCTCAGCACTAGAGTTGACTCTGTCAGTGTGGATTGCAACAGTTCTATTGGTATATCATCTGTTCCTGGAGTCTTGTTTTTTGCCATTTCTTTTATTGCAGCTTCCACCTCAGTTGCGGTATCTGGTTGCAGTGGCCTAAAAGAAGAGCAGGGGTGGGAGGAAAGGGACCCTGAGTAGGCACTCTCTTTCTCCCTGTCATTTGGCTACACTGAATGTCAAATTTGGCCCTGCTTGGCACCTTGACCGTGGCTGGTTAAACCTGCAGCACTGTTGTTGTTGTGAGCCTTCAAGTTATTTCCAACTTATGGCAACCCTAAGGCAACACTATCATGGGGCAATATTTGTTTAGAGGAGGTTTGCCATGGCTGAGAGAGTGTGACTTGCCTAAGGTCACCCAATGGGTTTCCATGGGCAAGCAAGGATTTGAACCCTGGTCTCTAGAGTTGTAGTCCAATGCTCAAACCAGTACACCACATCGGCTCTCCCAGTGAAATACTTACTGAAACTGGTGATATTTGGTGTCAATCCCCCTCCCCCTTCTTTCTCCTGTATAATTTTTAATGCCTTTGCCTGATGAAGTAGTAGTGGAACTTAGAAAGCTTGCAAGATGTATAATGAGCATTTTGGTTGACCCCATAAAAGGGATCCCTGTTTTGTGGACTCCTGGGTATGTTGACTGTCAACAGAGTTAGATTATGTGGTTTTCTTTTCATTTTTTAATAAAATTATTTTTAGAATAACAACAATAAACTTGGTGCCAGCCTCCAGGACATTATTTCTAAAGGATCTCTCTGGGTGCTGTATGGAAACCCAAAATCCTTAGCAGTCGGGAGGCCAGGAGGACTAAAAGCTTCACTTGGTATACTCTTGCTATTATGAAATAAAAATAAATTTCCATATATTTTGGCCATATTGAGTGGGTGAGTGTTTAAATTCTTTTTAAAAACACTTGGGGAGTTCCTGCATGGCAGGGGGTTGGACTGGATGGCCCTTGTGGTCTCTTCCAACTCTATGATTCTAAATATTTTGTTTATACAAATAAACAGTGTGTAGAAACAGTGTGTAGATTATTCTGGGAGAGCCAGCATGGTGCAGTGGTTTGAGCATTGAACTATGACTCTGGAGTCTAGGGCTTGAATCCCAGCTCAGCCATAGAAACCCGCTGGGTGACCTTAGGCAAGTCACACTTTCTCAACCTCAGAGGCAAACCCCTTCTAAACCAATCTTGCCAAGAAAACCCATTATAGGTTGACCTTAGGGTCGTTGCAAGTCAGCAATGATTTGAAGGCACACAACAACAACAAAGATTATTCACACACCACACTCCTTGGTAGTTATGGGAAGTGAGAATCGCTTTTGAAAATTACTTTTTCAATCTGAGTTTTCCAATTGTAGTGCAGCCAAGAGTCACAGAGAGAAGTGCCTTGACTAAACCAATTCTTATTATGATGGACATTGCGGAATTGTTGTGTGTGTGCGTTCTAGATGTTTATCTGATGATGATGATGATGATGATGATGATGATGATTATTAAATAGTAACCCCATAAATTTCATAGTGTTTTCTTAGCCAAGGAATCCTCAGAGGGAGTTTTGCCAGTTCCTTCTTCTGACATATACCCCATGGCACCTGATATTTGTTGGTGGCTTCCCATCCAAGTAGTAACAAGGGCTAGCCCTGCTTAGTTTCTAAGATCAGACACAATCTGGTACCTTAAGAGTATTTGGTGTCATCCTTGTATGTTGCTGTGTGCTTTCAAGTCATTTCTGACTCATAGCGACTATAAGGCGAATCTATCATGGGGTTTTCTTGGCAAGTTTCTTCAGAGGGGGTTGCTATTGCCTTCCCGTGAGGCTGAGAGAGTGTGACTTGCCCAAAGTCACCCAGTGGGCTTCCATGGCTGAGCAGTGATTTGAACCCTGGTCTCCAACATGCAAACCACTATGCCATGCTGGCTCTCAGGGTATTTATTATTTAGAATTGTCCATAATTTAACAGATCACTAGGGGTCCCTCTGGTATAAAGGATTGTGCTGGGAGAGGCCCAGAAGACTTGGATGTATTTTTAAAAATACATGGTCAGCTGGTGGCACTCTTCTCTCTCTCCTTGGTTTTCTATTGCACTATAAATCAACAAATACCAGAGTTATGTCAAATGGAAGCATATTAAGAACAGAATAGCCAGTTTATTCTGCAGCAAAATTGAGGGTCTTGTGGCATAACATCTTCTCCTCCTCTTCTTTCCTAAATTAGGATAGATCAGACCAAAGCAGAATGGATTGGTACCTTGCAACTTCATATTCTGTTCATGATGTTTAGAATTACATTATTTTGCCACATATTACATGTTGACTCATATTTAGCTTGTGGTTTGCTAGGCTCCCTTTTCACTCATATTACTGCCAAGCTAGATGTTTATCTGCCAAGCCATCCTGTGTTTATCTGTATTATTATTATTATTATTATTATTATTATTATTATTATTATTATTATTATTTTCTTACCTGCCTCACCTCATGGATCGAGGCAGGGAACAACAACAATTAACAAACATTAAGTAAAACACACATCAATTTAAAAAGACAAATAAGATATACAAATACCTTATTTTCCTCCCCTAAATACAGTGTTGCTGTTGACCTTCAAGACATCAAGTTGTTTGTTGTTGTGTGCCTCCAAGTCATTTTTTACTTATGGCGATCCTAAGGCGAACCTATCACAGGGTTTTCTTGGCAACTTTCTTCAGAGGGGGTTTGCCTCTGAGGCTGAGAGAGTGTGACTTGCCCATGGTTACCCAGTGTGTTTTCATGGCCAAGTGGGGATTCGAACCCTGCTCTTCAGAGTCCTAGTCCAATGCCCAAACCATTACACCATGCTGCAAATACAGTACCTTACAGTTGTCCATGCTGAAATTCCTTTTGTGTGTTATGATCTAGTTTGCCTATCCATCTCAAAATAAAGATGGATAGATAGATATTGGCTTTAACATGTACAAACTATTTCACAAGAAAATAAACATACAAGAAAAAATGGGGTAAAGGGACAAATTGCCAAATGTGGGGAGGGTAGCAATTATCTTGCTGACTGTTCACTAGTGAAATAGTGAACATTTCAGTTTAACAATGAATTAAAAGGTGAAAAGGGGAATCAATGTGTTTCATCTCCTATGCAAAGCGTTGCATCCTGTAAATGAACAGGATGGGTGGTGGAAAGGGATAGATGTTGTTGTTGTCGTGTGCCTTCAAGTTGTTTCCAACTCATGACGACCCCAAAGCGAACTTATCATGGGGATTTCTTCAGAGGAGGTTTGCCAATGCCTTCCTCTGAGGATGAGAGAGTGTGACTTACCCATGGTCACCCAGTGGGTTTCCATGGCCGATTTGAGCTGGATTTTGAACCCTGGCCTCCAGAATTGTAGTCCAACACTCAAACCACAATTCTACACTGGCCTTCCATTTCCTAAACCTGTTCATTTTAAATCTCAGCTCATGAGAAAAGTCCTTTCTTTAGAGGCCTCTCATTTTTTTTCTTGCTGGAATTGTGTGCAGTTGTTGGGTCCTTAGTATCCAATGTGGTTTGGTTCCAGGACCCCTCCATGAATACCAAAATCTGTGGATGCTCAAGTCCCATTAAATAGAATGGCACAGTAAAATAGTGTCTCTTACATAAAATGAAAAATCCAAGTTCAAACCATGGATGGTTGAACCTGTGGATAAGGAATCTGTAGATCCTGAGGGCTGACTGTACCTTTGGAAAAACTCCCACCTACCATAACTCCTTCTTTATGAGTGTTTCTGATCATGGGATCTCTCCCCGTATTTCCATCAGACCCTTAACTTCATGGTTCCAACCAGCCTTGAACAGCAGTTGTGTAGTGTTGCTTGGCATTTGCAGAGGGCACACTATCCAGTACTAAAGGGATTGTAGTAATCGCTTGCGGCTGGCTGCTACTTCTGAGTGTGAACACCATGCTCCTCCAAACTTTAGAGCAACTGAGTGTGAAAGTTTGGAGGTGCATGGTGTGGGGAGGAGAGATTTTTAACTTTGTTCGATTCCCAGCTCAGCCACTGGGTGACCTCGGGCAAGTCACACGCTCTCAACCTTAGGGGAAGTCAATGGCAAGTCTCCTCTGAACAAATCTTGCCAAGAAAACCCCAGCCTTGGGGTTGCCATAAGTTGAAAAGACTTGAAGGCACACAACAACAACATCTATCCCTTTCCATCACCACCATCCCGTTTATCTCCAGGATGCTGCTACATTTTGCTTAGGGATGACATATACTGATTCCTTACGGTTACCATAAGTTGGAAACAACTTGAACGCACACAGCAGCAGCAGCAGCAGCAGCAACAACAACATCATCTATCCCTTTCCATCACCACCTTCCCATTTATCTCCAGGATGCTACACTTTGCTTAGGGATGACATATACTGATTCCTTGGGGTTACCACAAACTGGAAATGACTTGAAAGCTCACAACAACAACAACATCTGTCCCTCTCCACCTCCTCTTCCACCACCATCCCATTCACCTCCAGGATGCTACACTTTGCTTATGGATGAAACTTACTGAGTCCTTGGGGTCACTATAAGCCGGAAACAACTTGAAAGCACACAACAACAGCAGCAGCAATAACAACAACATCTATCCCTTTCCACCACCACCATCATCACTCTGTTCATCTTCAGGATGCTACACCTTGCTTGGAGATGAAACACACTGATTCTCCTTTTAATTGTTTGTTAAATTGAAATGTTCACTATTCCATTAGTCAACAGTCAAGGACGTTATCACACGGGGTCTAAAGCAGTCCCATCCCTGCGCCATCCCTGCACCATCGCCGATCCTTGTCCCGTGTTTCCACACGACGTCGCAGAGAAACCCCATCTATCCCTGCGCCATCCCTGCACCATTCCGGCATCACCCGGCATCATCCCCGTTCTTTTGAATGCCAGGTTCTTTTGGGAATTACTTTGCTGATGCCGGAATGATGCAGCTTTCTATACCGCAAGGGAAAAGGAACCGCGGTGGCGCAGGGATGGCGCAGGGATGGGACTGCTTTAGACCCCAGTGTGATAACGTCCTCAGAAAGATCATTGCTATCCTAGTCTTGGATTGCAACAGCTATCGTCCCCTCAGCATTGGCTGGGGCTCATGGGAGTCCTGATCTCACAAGGCCAGGAGGGCCAAACATTGCTCACTCCTGGTGCCTGGCATGTGGTGGACCAAAACCTCATGTGACAGGAGAGATGTAGCCTGTAGGGCAGGCTTGTCCTTGGAGGAAGAGAGAGCTGAAGGAGCACAGGGCAAAGACTGCAATGTTAATTTTTTCCTGGAATCTGCTTTTCTGCTCCAGGCAGCCATTAATCTAATATTAAAGCCCCTTAACCTTTCTAATTGTTCTCTTTCAGTATCAGCTGGTTGCCTATTAACCTTTCAATCTCTCCCATAATGCGGTTACTGCTGACTCCATGTAGTCTTGGCTCCAAAGCTGTATTATTACCTCCAGCAGTGAATTGTTTGCAGACTTGCTTTCTCCCTTCCTTTCCTTGTATTCTTCCTTAGCAATTATTATTGCAATTAAGAAGCCAGTCTGAGCTGGAGTGTTCAGGATCTGGAGGTGACTTTACGAAGTCTCTGCGCACAGTTTTGTTAGTCTCCTTTACTTTATAGCTGTGATGTTTTTTTTGCAGGTGTACTCCACTGCATTTCACTTTATCACACCCATTAGGGAGACAGTTTCTTTACTGCAATACGAAACATTTTCTGCTGAGCCATGCCTGACTGATCGGTAAGCATCTCCACCGGAGAGTTCAAAATATGGGAGAGCCAATGTGGCATAGTACTTTGAGCATTGGAATATGACTCTGGACATCAGGGCACTAGGGGCTTCACTAGGGGTGCGCGGGGTGACAGACCGCACCAGGTGACACCCAAATGGGGGGTGACACCACTGCTCCCCAAAAGTCTGCCTTTTGGCAGAAACAGGCTGTGGCATTCACCTAAATCCCAGTAAAATGCTGAAG
Organism: Phrynosoma blainvillii; assembly: GCA_026167975.1. NCBI lineage: Eukaryota > Metazoa > Chordata > Lepidosauria > Squamata > Phrynosomatidae > Phrynosoma > Phrynosoma blainvillii. The sequence goes on along the minus strand of JANUYF010000002.1, from coordinate 170,402,235 downwards.
AGATGGAGTGAGCAGGGTGAGGCTCAGTGGGAAATGGAAGGAGGGGCCCCAGTTGTTGTTTTTTTAAAAATTAAAAATGTCAAATTTCAAAAAAATAGTTTTTAATTATACACACACACACACACACACACATATGTATATATATATACACACACAATTTTTATTTCGGTCATGGACCAATATAAAATAATATAATATAAAATAAATAAATAAATAAAATGAATCATTATGTACAACCATTAAGCAATCAGACACAGAAGCAAGGGAAATCAGAGTTGATCTCTACCATCTAGGAGCAGTTGTTACCAGTCATCTGAGAGCGTGTTTTACATAGTAATGTAACAGAATTTGCTACCTTAAGTAAACGGTTTGATTTTGACAGTCCAGCAAATAGCTTAGATAAAAAAACAACAGTATGTCCAGGAAATTTGGTGAGAAGAGAGGTGATCAGCAGATGGCGAAGTATACACACACACACACACACACACACACATACACATATAAATTTTAAAAAACTGGGTCCACTCCTTTCTTCTCCCACTGAGCCTCATCCCACTCACACCATCTATTCAGCATTTTAATGGGCATCAGGCAAATGCCCCTGACTGTTAAGATGCAGTTAAGATGGAGGGAGGACCTTTCATCTGCCTCTGGAGCTAGGCACAATGGAGCTGCGCCTGCCTCTCCTTATCTCCCTCTGAGGCCAGGGTCGTGGCAGTGAAGATGGAAGGAGGGCCTTTCATCTGCCTCTGGAGCTAGGCATGGTGGAGGCTGGAGCTGCGCCTGCCTCTTCTTCTCTCCCTTCAAGGCAAGGGTGGTGCCAATAGAGGTGGAGGGAGAGCCCTCCATTTGCCTCTGGGGCTGGGCATGGTGGAGCTGCACCTGCTTCTCTTTCTCTCCCTCCAAGGCAAGGGTGATGGCAGCAGAGATGGAGGGAGAGCCCTCCATCTGCCTCTGGGGCTGGGCATGGTGGAGCTGCACCTGCGTCTCTTTCTCTCCCTCCAAGGCAAGGGTGAGGCTGCCTAACATCCTGCCACCTTGGCCTCTGAGGGAGAGAAGAAGAGGCAGGCACAGCTCCACCATGCCTAGCCCCTGAGGAGGCGAGGGCAGCAGGAAGGTAAGGAGTCTATGGTGCCACTGCCGCCACTGGCACTTCTCTTTCCCAGATGACCAGCAGCCCTGCCCAGTGGTGTCACCCCAGAGGGATAGGCATGGCTACTGGGTAACCAAGACAAGGTGCTTTCCCACTCATCCAGCAGCCACACCGGACCCTAAACGGTTACACCAGAGGCTGTGGCACAACCCTCCTCAGTTGTCTGCTGGAGGGCGCTGCCTTCAGGGTCCGGCGTGACACCAACCTGAGGGATGCCACTGGCCCTACCAGATCCAGAAGGGGATGCTGGGTGTTGAGAGCACCCCTTCTCCACCAGCAGAGACAGAGGGCCCAAATGGGTGTCTCCCCTCTGAGGGGGGTCACCCGGTGTAATCTTCACCCCCAACACCCCCTCGTGATGCTCCTGGCGTGGAGAAAAGTAGGGGAGAAGGACACCACTTCAAACCCATCCACGAAAGGTGTTGACATTGCTTTGGTCATGCTATTGCCACTGCACAGTTGTGTTGTAAACTGCAGAGCAATATGAAAGGCTACATTTATGAGAGGTAACACACTATCCTCTGTGTGCAGATTTCCTTCCTTCCTTCCTTCCCATTATGACAAGGCGGGTTCCCCAATTCCAACCCCTGTAGGTCTGGTTACCCACCCTGCTCTTGTTCCCCCAATTCTCCTTTATTTCTGGATTGGGTTACTGGACCTCAGGGGGACCCCTTAGTGTGGACAGGTTTGTGTTCTTTATGGTAGGCATGGCCACCCCTTGATTCACGATGAAAAAAAAAGTTTGAATAATGAGTTAACCAAATAACAAGAGGTTTAATGTGGTTTATTAAAAAGTAAATACTTTAACAAGTCCCAGAACTTGATATTCAACCTGAGTGGTGTCAGACTTTCCCCTTCAACCCATTCAGACAACCAGGACACATTCGCTCAATCCCATTGACTCCTCCAAGGGTCAACACACACACCATCACACAATCACACACACCCCTGAGGCAGAAAGTGAGGGGTTTCATGCAGAAGAGGTTTCTAAAGCCCTGTGGCTGGTAATAGTTGCCTCGTCTTCCCAAGGTGAGGAAAGTAGGGAGGAGGCCGCTGGGCATTTTTTGTGTTGTATGATACCTTTCTCACCTTTGTGTCTAAATTCTAGGGATTTGGGTGGTTGTGGTGAGGTGTGTGCACACATTTGGAAGGAAGGAAGGAAGGAAGGAAGGAAGGGAGAGAGAGAGAGAGACAGAGAGAAAGAAAGAAAGAAAGAAAGAAAGAAAGAAAGAAAGAAAGAAAGAAGAGTGACAAATTGGATGGAGGAGGCGTTGGACCCCTTTGGTGCAGCCTCTTTCAGCAAAGTCAGGGTGACCGGACGTCCTCCTTTTCCAGGACTTGTCCTACCTTTTGTCCAGCAGGAATTCCAAAATGCCCTCCATTTTGAGCAGGACTAAGGCTGCAGCCACACTGCAGAAATAATCCAGTTTGACACCACTTTAATTGCCATGGCTCAATGCTATGCAATTCAGGGAACTGTAGTTATATGAGGCTTTTAGCCTCCTTTGTCAGAGAGCTCTGGGGCTACAACAACCAGACTACAGTTCCCAGAATTCCATAGCACTCAGCCATGGCAGTTAAAGTGGCATCTAACTGGATTATTTCTGCAGTGCGCATGCAGTTTAAGAAGCATGAATTTATATTTATGAGTTTTTGTACCTTTTCTTTGGTAACATCCTTCGTTTTTATTGAATGCCTTTCATTTTTCAGTGTCTTGTCCTCCTTTGTGGGTTATGATATCTGGTTGCCCTGAGCAAAATGTAGTCTTGTGTGAGATGATGTGCTATGTTGAATTATTCCTAATTTTCAGATTAAAAAAAATATGAAAAACAAAAAAATAGCAATGCAATAGCAGTAAGCATTAATTTTTAAAGTTTTGTATGTATCTTAATTTTTTTGTATATATAATAATCTTAATTTTATAATATTTTAATGGGGCTATTTTAATTGTTTTTAATCTTGTGAGCCACCTGGGTCCCTTTTGGGGAGAAAGGCAGCATAGAAATGATATAAATAAAATAAATAAATAATACATGAGTAACAAAGTGAAAACAGAGGAAAGAAAAAGAAGATTAAAATAAACATAAGAAGTGTACACTGGAAGGTTCAACATGCTCCAGTGCAATGAGAAAAGAGAGATCAAGGTGGGCTATCGCTGGCTGTTTCAAGTCTATAAATCTTAGAACAAGCTGATCCAAAGTTTCTTCATTTGTTCCAAAGGATTCTACACATACAAATCTTTATTAGCAAAGACAATAAGTAATACCATGTCTTAATAAACTTACAATCCAAGTTATTGCTTTCTGTTGCTTCGTATTGCACAATAACTTTGCACATGAGGTTTCCATATTCGCTGCCTTGAGTCCCTGTGTTGGAAGGAAGGCGGGATATAAATAAACAGAATTAATATATAAATATACTTTGGAAGCACTGTGGAAAGGACAGAGAACCTAGTTGACTCCAGTGCTGTGAAGTCTCCAGACATTCATCCACAACGGGATGAAGGATGCTCACCTGATGGATCATTCACTCATTTGCTGGCTCACTTGTGCAGAGATCTACATACATACATATATACATAAAAATAAATGGCTATGAACCAAATGCCAGAACCAACCAATCCTACCCAACAAAATCTGCTCCACACCGATGCCACATTGGAGTGCTGGCCACACACAGGATTGTCTGGATTTTATGGACAAGTTTGGAGTAAACGTTTTTTAAAAGTTAATTAAAGTCCTTGGATTCGCATTCCCTGCAAATTCCCTGTGAACCCGCCAGAACATTGCATGTCTTATGAGATGAAGCTGAATTTATTTATTTTTTATATATATAAAGTATATATAGTCAGTATAGGGAACCCCACAGAGAATTCTCTCTGAGTTTTGACCTGAACCTTGAACTATCCAAGTTGGTGAACCTTGTCTCCAAAATAGGCTCATAACCTTGGACAGCTCTTTTAAAGTTCAAACTAAAACCAGAAGTGCATAGAATGGGGGACGCTTGGCTTAACAACAGTACATGTGAAAGGAGTCTTAGTAGACCACAAGTTGAACATGAGTGAACAGTGTGATGCGGCTGCTAAAAATGTGATGCTAGGCTGCATCAATAGAAGTATAGTGTCTAGCTGGAGGGAAGTAATAGTACCACTTTATTCTGCTTTGGTCAAGCCTCATCTGAAATACTGTGTTTAGTTTTGGGTACCACAATTCAAGAAGGATGTTGAGAAGCTGGAGAGTGTCCAGAGGAGGGCAACCAAAATGGTGAAGGGTCTGGAAACCATGCCCTATGAGGAGACTTAGGGAGCTGGGTATGTTTAGCTTGGAGAAGAGACAGTTAAGAGGTGATATGATAGCCTCTTGATTGCTTAAATATTTGAAAGGATGTCATATTGAGGATGGAGCAAGCATGTTTTCTGCTGTTCCAGAGAGTAGGACACGCAGCAATGGATTCAAACTACAGGAAAAGAGATTCCACTTCAACATTGAGAGGAACTTCCTGACAGTGAGAGCTGTCAAGATGCTTCCTCAGAGAGTGGTGGAGTCTCCTTCTTTGGAGGTTTCTAAACAGAGGCTGGATGGCCATCTGTTAGGGGTGCTTTGATTGTGTCTTCCTGCATGGCAGAAGGAGGTTGCATTGGATGGCCCTTGGAGGTCCTTTCCAATTTTAGGATCCCATGAAGATGTGCAGTGGAGTCTCCTTCATTGGAGGTTTTTAAACAGAGGCTGGATGGCCATCTGTTGGGGGTGCTTTGATTGTGAGATCCTGCATGGCAGAATGGGGTTGGATTGGATGGCCCTTGAGGTCTCTTCCAACTTTATGATTCTATGAGTTACCCATTATTTCTTTGAGGAAATCAAAGTTGCTTTCATGACATAGATGACCTGTTTGTGTGTCTGTGTGTTTGACTTAAGTCTACTTCCTCAGATGCATTTGGAGGAGTGGTAAGCCAGGGACAGACTTATATATGCCCTAGGTGTGTGAAAGTGTAAGTTTGAATTCAAAATCCTTTGTGTATGGAAATGTGGTGGCATTCTTCCTCTGTGTGTGTGTGTAAGAGAGATAGAGAATTTGAAATGTCCCACCTAAAACCCTGAGATAATGGATGCAGGAGAAATATAATGACCATTCACAACAGGATAACTGGCATTGTCATAGGACATTATCACACGGGGTCTAAAGCAGTCCCATTCCCGGCGCATCCCCGTCCCATTCCGGATCCTTTGCCCCTGTGTTCAAACGACGTTGCAGCAAACCCCGCCCAATCCAGTGCCATCCCCGGCGCATTGCTGCATCATCCCCGTTCTTTGCAATTCCTCTTTTTTTGAGGAATTACATCTGCTGCGACCAGAACCATACCGGAATGATGCTGCTTTCTTGTCTGAAGCTACGGGGTCTATTCCGGTATGGTTCTGGATTGATTCCATGCCGCTTTCTTGCTGCCGCGTGTGATAACGTCCACAGTCATCCCTGCAGGGATATGCTAAATCACTTTCCATTACAAGAGAGGAAATAACAACTTGATTCAGGCATTACTGCTTCAATGAAACAGAATCGGGTATGTTTTGTATGCATGAATTAGTCAACCCAGCCTGAGGAAGTGAGTTTTTCTGCAACAGACTAATATGGCCGCTCCTTTGGAAGACACTAGTGGGGAAAGGATGCTTCAGAGATCCACCTCAGCAGTGCCTCCACTACAGGTTACCTGTTTGCTCCTTTGCATTTATTTTACATCAATGTGGGAAGGAGGCATTCAGCCCTTTTGGAGGGAGACCTCAGTCTGGCTGATAGTTCCAAGGCCTTTGAACGGCAACAATGCCATCTTTGTCTTCCTAGATAAGCAGCTGAGTAGAAGCCAAGTTCCCATCACATGGCCTTCACCCCAAATAGCCTTTAGCACTCAGAAAGGCTGCATATCCCTGCCTTGGTTGTTGCTGCAATTGTTTATTTGCCAGCCTGGAGGACATCACCTGTAGCTAAAGGTCTGGCATTGTACTGGTAAGGAAAGAGGTAAGATTCATTATGAATTCTCTGGATAAGTTTGGAATGGAGCTCATAAGACACCAAAACACTCTTGCATTCATTCTTCTGATCCACAGCAGCTGCCCCATAGCTGCCATCAGCTTCTCCTGGGATTAATATACATAATCTTGCTCATAGTGTCAATACAGTCAATACATGTAATCAGCAGTCAATACAGGTAACCAGTTAACTTAGAGCTAGTTTGCTCACACCTCAGAATATGGCAAAGATGACAGGCAAATAGTCATGATGACAGTTAGAGCTATCTGTATAATGCAAAATTTAATTTTTTAAAAAATGTGAAAGGCCACCCCTTTGTCTATGTGTATCAAAACAAAACATGTTCTACAGAAAGGAACTCTGGTTGAATCCCCTTCTGCTGCCACACCTGACGTTTCTGCCTTTTTGTGCAGAGTATAGTTAGCAACCTATGATATCGTTTATCATAGGTTGCTGACCATACCGTGACATGCATAGAAAAGACCACATGATGGGTGCCAGAATTGGAATAGCAGGAGCCGTGCCATCCTGACACGAGAATAAATTATTCTCTAGTTTGGCTGGGGGCTGGGGAAGTAGTGGCACTGGCCACAGAGCAGGGTGGCACAAACACCCAGCTATTTGCTGGAAGACAAAGGCCAAGATCCTGTTTACTAGCTGCATGGCATTAAAATTGGCCACTTTAGCTACCTTGGACCTGATTGGGCCAGATTGCTCAAGCAACCAATCCTGCAACAGAAGGTACAGTCTTGCAGCTCGTCTGTTGCATGATAGTTAATGCAACCGCTTACCCAGTGCAAAGGATCATACTTACAGAACCTCCTGGGCAATGCAACCTCTTGCACAATGGCTTGTGCTATAGGTTTCCAGCCTCATGCAACCTTTGAGAAAGTGTGGCCTCTTGCACAATGATATTCATGCCAGTTTAAAGCCATGACAGGATTCCAGCCAAAGCCTTACTAAAGATGAGATTGTTCAGAAACCTGTTTTTCTTTGTGTATAGCTACAAACAGGCACTACAGCACATCATAAAACTTGAAGCTTGACAGCACCTTGTGATGGCTGTTTGAAGCATGATCATTATATTGACCAGAAACAGTTTCTGATAAGAGCTGAACGGATGTCTGAGGAGCATGTCCATTGTGTCTACAGAAGGAATAGTAATATATGTTGGTTTTAGTTCTACCACGCAGCATGGCATAGCATGGCCAGTGGCTCTTGTATGTAGCATCCTGGGCATCCTTATAAACAGTCAAGGGCATGAGGTTTTTTTTCCTTAGAAATTCCCCCCATCCAGTTGGTGACAAGAACAATATTCTTAATTTGTTGTTTTTGTGTGCCTTCCTTTCTCATTTATGGCAACCCTAAGGTGAACCTATCATGGGGTTTTCTTGGCAAGTTTTGTTCAGAAGAGGTTTGCCATTGCCTTCCCTTGAGGCTGAGTTTGATTTGCCCAAGGTAAACCAGTAGGTTTCCATGGTTGAGCAGAGATTTGAACTCTGGTCTCCATTGGGTTAGAATTCAGAGACATAGCCGTGTTTGCTGGAATATTAGCATGCAAAAAGATCTTGTAGTAACTCTGAGTTTAATATGTTGTAGCACAAGCTTTTGTTGACTTGGTCTATTTCCTCAGATGCATGCATGTTGTCTGCCTGGCAACAAACAGTTAACTCCATGCATCTGAGGAAGCATACCAAGGAGCTTATTGCATGGGGTAAAAAAGGCGTCTTACCTTTTCTGGCTTGAATCCTGTTCCGGGATGCAACCAGGTACTATCATACGTAAATTGCCACCGAATCCGCTGCTGAATACAGCCCAGGTAAACTGCAGCTCCAAGCCACGCTCAACCAGCCCTTTTTCGAAAACGGAAGCTTCCAACTTCAAAAACTGGCTATCTGAGCACAGCTTGGAGCTGCGGTTTACCTGAGTTGTATTCAGCTGGCGGATTCGGTGGCGATTTACATATGATAGTACTTGGCTGCATCCTGGAAGAGGATTCAAGCTGGAAAAGATAAGACGCCTTTTTTACCCCATGAGATAAACTCCCAAGTCTACAAAAGCTGATGCTCAAAATGGATAATTTTTGACACCTCCCTCCTCTATAAGACAAAATCATTTCCAATAATAATCAGGAATACAAAATAATAATTAAACACATGTTGAGGAATGCTGGGAGTTACCATTGAACCACATGAGAGCTGCATGATTCCCACCTCTGATTTCCATGATCCCAGCATTCATGACTGGTTGGGACTTTCAGTAAGGTGATGATCGGCTGGGCTGGGAGCTGCAGAGTTGGTGCCAGATTCAGCAGTTGTTGAATACCAGGTGTGAACTTGGCAGGCTGGCAGGGTGGCTACGAGGAGCTTCTGCCTCATTTGAGGAGCTGGCTGGGCAGGTAGGTGAGCAGGCAGAAGATGGTTGAAGGGTGCTGGCTTTGCTATCATACTCTTACCTGGCATCAGCAACATCCTCCAGAAATGTTTCCATGGCAAGGAGTCACAGCATCTTTGAGCTCTTAGACTGGGTTGCAGATAGGCACAGAGTGAAGCAGAAGTATTGCACATCTCTGGTGTAATAAAAGGCCACCACCAGACAGATCACACACCTCTGCCTCCAACTTGTCCTCCTCATTAGACTGGATTTGGGTCTGTTGTGGCCATTGGTACAGAAATGAGTGTCAGGGGAGCAGGAGATCCCTGCACATCCATTGCTGGCTGAACCCAGCTTGTTTCATCCCTGCTCCTCCCTGTCCTTGGGAACAAGGCACCTCCACTTATTGCCTGCATGTGGGGCAGACTGCTCCCAATGCCCACTGAAGTGACATGATAGCCTTGTTTAAATATTTGAGGGGGTGTCATGCTGAGGATGGGGCAAGCTTGTTTTCTGCTGCTCCAGAGACTAGGATCCAGAGCAATGAATTCAAACTACAGGAAAAGAGATTCCACCTCAACCTTAGGAAGAACTTCCTGACAGTAAGAGCTGTTCGACAGTGGAAGATGCTTCCTTGGAGCGTGGAAGAGTCTCCTTCTTTGGAAGTTTTAAAGGCTGGATGGCCATCTGTCATAAGGAGTGCTTTGACTGTGTCTTCCTGCATGGCAGAAGGGAGTTAGATCGGATGGCCCTTGGGGTCTCTTCCAACTCTATCATTCTATAATCTGTCAGGTCCCTAAATCCTCTCAAGATCTCAGACTGAGCCAGGCTGACCATAAAGCCCCGTGAAGAGCAACTTAGGAATCTGGGTATGTTTAGCCTGGAGAAGAGAAGATTAAGAGGTGATATCATAGCTCTGTTAAAATACTTGAAGGGATATCATTTTGATTCTTGAGGATGGAGCAAGCTTGTTTTCTGCTGCTCCAGAAACTAGGACATGGAGCACTGGATTCAAATTACAGGGTAAGAGATTCCACCTCAACATTAGGATGAACTTCCTGACAGTGAGAGCTGTTTGACAGTGGAAGACGCTCCCTCAGAGTGTGGTGGAGTCTCTTTCTTTGGAGGTTGTTTTTAAACAGAGGCTGGATGGCCATCTCTCCCAGGGAGGGCTTTGACTGTGTGTTCCTGCATGGCAGAAGGGGATTGGATTGGATGGCCCTTGAGGTCCCTTCCAGTGCTATGATCCTATGATTCACCCTGCCCTTCGTATGCCACTGCAGTTCTGCATGGGGAAATGCACCATGGCTGGCCATTCAAGACCCCTCTGGAATTACTGTTGAGCCCCTGTAGCCCCCCATGGTCATTCCATGGCTGGTGGAGAGCAGAGGGGGGCTGTAGAAGGGTCTGACTATGTAGATTACTGCACTACACTGTTATAGTGCTGCTATTCCACTTTCACTACTCAGACTGCCTCCCGTGGCATTCTGGGGTTTGTAGTTCAGTGAGGCGTAAGAGCTCTCTGGCTGAGGATTCTAAATGCCTTTCCCTAAACTGCAAACCCCAGAAGGCCACAGAGGGCAGCCAGAGAAGTCAAAGTCGAATAGCCGCACTATAAGAGGCTAGTGTGGCAAACTCAGGTCTCATTCCCACTACATTTTAAACCGGTTTGCAAACCGATTTGAAGCAGTTTAAATGACCCTGGTTCGCACTTGAACCGAATCTCTGAAATGGTTTGGAGAGGAGGGAGGCATGCGCTAGACCCATTTAATGCACATCTTTTTGATGCTGTTTTTCCCCACGTCTTTTTTGATAAATCGATTCCGCGCAAGTGTGAACCAAATGCAGATCGGAATTGATTTAAATTTGCCCTTTAAATTTGCTGGCCACTTGAATCAATTCAATTTAGTCAATGGGAATGACAAATGGGTTATTTTACAGCTAGAAAATGTGATTGGGGCAAATGATAGTGTGAACCACGCTCCACTGCCAAACCGATCCATCGATTTGGATCGCAAACTGATTTATTTGTAAGTGGGAATGAGGCCTCAATATGTCTCTATGGCCAAATGCACCATCCAGTGAGACCCACAAAGTCCTTTGGATGTCTCAGAGGATGATAGAGGAGATTATCACGATAACCTCCATAATCATTCCCTTCTGGTGGAAGGGAGCTGTAGCAGCTCAACAGTCAGTATGTGGATAATGAATTTGGTCATTATGGTGGGCGGAAAGGAATATTATCCTCCACCACCACCACCACAAGAAAAGGCATTCACAGGTGTAAGATATGTGTGTTGGGAGGCAGGGATGTCAGCCAATCTCTCTCCCAGGCCATTTGTTGTTGTATGTCTTCAGGTCATTTCAGCTTATGGCAACCCTAAGGAGAACTTCACATGGGTTTTTCTTGGCATGTTTTGTTCAGAGGGGGTTTGCCGTTGCCAGTTTTTGAGGCTGAGAGAATGTGACTTGCTCAGGGTCACCCAGTGGGTTTCCTCCCAGATCATAGTCCTAGAAAGATTGCTCCTAGATGCTTGGCACTAAAGATTTTTGTTTAAAAAAACCCCACCAATAAGCACACAATAAAAATGTAAGTGTATATTTACCCAAAAACATGAATGTCTGTTCACACACCACTTAGGACAGCAAACAGCAATTAAAATACCAAAAATAAATAAAATAAAATAAAATAATAAAATAAAATAAAAATCACACCCACGTAAAATTCATTCAATACCAGCACACATCCTCATTACAGATCTCTACAGTCAAACCCATTTTCCAAAGCTCTGGTATGGTTCCAGACCTCATCGAGTTACTGGTTGACTTAAATAATTATTTCGTGCTGATATATTTAGTGTAAGTCGCAAGCATGGGTTACTGCTTACCTAAAGAGTGAAAGAATGCATGGGTGAACAATCTGTGGCCCTCCAAATGATGTTGGGCAGCAACTCCCATCATCCTGCATCATGGGATATATGGGAGGAGGTGCGGAGAATGAAAGTTGAACAATACCTGTAGAGCTACACTCTTCCCGCCCAATATACTACATAGGAGTAGGGGAAGAAGACTCCATAAATGCCTTTCCTACTTCTGCTTTTCTGTGGGAAAGCGAACTGACTCCAAGTGAACTTCCCAATTTCTATGGGAAAGTGAACTTGATCCATCTCCTCTGAAGAGGCTCTTGGACACGATTTTGGTCTCCTCAGATGCCCTGTTCCTTCCTTTTCCCATGTTAGTGCCGCCCATCAGAGCAGGGTGACCAGATGTCCTAACTGCAAAGGAGGACAAGGCACCGCAAAATGTAGGATATTCAAGAAAAATGCAGGACATGACCAAATAAAAGCTCAAAACACTTGTATCAATATAAATGCAGGCTTCTTAGTCCTGCTCGAAATGGAGGATGTTCTGAAATTCCTCTTGGACAGATGGTTAAAATGTGGGACATGTCCCGGAAAAGGAGGATGGATGCCTGGTCACACCCTACATCAGAGGAACCTCCAACTTTGGGCTGGAATTCTCCTGGATAGAAAGTTGAAATATAGGACATGTCCTGGAAAAGGAGGATGCCTTGTCACCCTACATCAGAGGAACCTCCAACTTTGGGCTGGAATTCTCCTGGATAGAAGGTTGAAATATAGGACATGTCCTCGAAAAGGAAGACGCCTGGTCACCCTACATCAGAGGAACCTCCAACTTTGGGCTGGAATTCTCCTTGATACAAGGTTGAAATATAGGACATGTCCTGGAAAAGGAGGACACCTTGTCACCCTACATTAGAGGAACCTCCAACTTTGGGCTTTAGCCTCTTCTTTAGGTCATCAAGGTCCCAGGACTGAAATCCCAAGCTGTTCTTCTCCCTTCCCTAGCATTCTTTCCCTTTTTCTGCTGCTTAAACCACTCCCAACTTTTCAACAAGTTCTTCTCCTTTTAGTATCTCCTTCCTCTTTCTTTCTCTTTGTGTCTTGGTGAGACAAAGAACAATGAAGGCATCATGATGGGGTTTGCAACCTGATGGGAACAAAGGCAGGGATTCTGCCCTGCAGATGAGCCTTGAAGATCTTCTCCTTTCTTTCTCTTATCCAGTGCCTTCAGGCTCTACCATCTAATCCTCCCTCTCCATAAAGGTGCCTGGATTAGAAGACTTCATATACCACCATCCCTGGCATCTCAGGGCCTGAGGCTCAGTAGATCTGCCTTTTGGTGACCCTCTGAGTTGAAGTGTCATCATAAAATGTAGTGGCATGGGGGAGCTCCAGGGGGTATGGGACTGGCAAGGACAGAAATGGAGCAGATCCCTGCATGCCGAGGGCTACACCATTGCATGTGTAAGAAATCATAGAATCATAGAGCTGGAAGAGACCCCAAAGGCCATCCAGTCCAACCCCATTCTGCCATGCAGGAAGACACCATCAAAGCACCCCAACAGATGGTCATCCAGCCTCTGTTTAAAGACCTCCAAAGAAGGAGCTTCTTCACCAAGCTGAACATGCCCAGGGGATGGTAGATACATGGCTCAGCAGTACTACGTGTGGAAGGACCTTCAGTCTCTTCACATACATTTTGTTTTCCATGCCGCCTTCTTGCCCTTCAGTCCTGCAAGGCTGGGAGGGCAGCACCTCACCCAGGGGAGAGTCCTTCATATGACACCCATGGCTGCATCTATCCCAGGAGAGGGTCCTCCATAGGATACCCATGGCTGAGGCATCCCAAGGGAGAGTTCTCCATATGGCACCCATGGCTCAGGCATCCCAGGGGACCTGGAGGGCATGGGGAGTTGAAGTGGTGCCTTCCCAGCCTTGCAGGACTTGGAGGACATGCTTCCTAGTCAAGCTCAGAATGGAGGGCTTTTTGGAATTCCTCCTGGACAGAAGGTTGGAATGTAGGACTGGTCCTGGGAAAGGAGAAGAGGAGAAATGGTGGATTTCACCAAAAACTAGTGAGGGATGAAATACTAGTGAAGGATGGGATTCTGGCTACAGCACCTATGACTCCCTTCTGTATTTCCTTGAATGTGTTGCCGGTTGCATCACCGATGATGTGCAGATGATTGACAGGCATTTTGAAGGGGCAGAAAACTAGTGGGAACGACAGTCATGCCAAAAAAGAAGCAAATAAAGAAAAGACCCGCTTCCGTAGTGGAAACGACACATGGACTGGAATCGAATTCACCAACCCGGAGTGAAAGCAAATTGCAAACTGGTCAAATGTAAGTGGGAATGAGCCCTTAGAAACTGTGCTTCTATTAATGAGGCTAAAATAGCATTCACCTTCTTTGCTGCAGTATCATACTGGTAGCTCATGTTCAGTTTATGATCAACAATAATCCCAAGGTCCTTTTCACATCTATTACTGCTGAGCCGTATATCCTGCATCCCTGTGCAATTGGGTTTTGAGGCCTAAATGTCGACAGAATAGCTAAGAGAAACTAAGAGCGACTCTGAACACCTTCCAAGTAAAGGCTTTCCAGTCCTTTCCCGTACCGATGACTTCCGTGCGTTCTGGCAACTGATTAACCGGGCAGCTTCAGTGTTGAAAGGTAATGTTCCTCCAGTGGTTAAACATTCACCCATCTGGTGAAGTGACATACGGAACAAAAAGTACTGAAAGTGCACCTCCCTATTTCTAGCAAACTCCCATCACAGAAAAGTGAAGATCATTACACAGACAATTGTTTGCACCTTTCCCACTGAACAGGCTGGCTCATTGCTGCTTTCGGTATTGGGGTCAAGGATCAAATCCCATAACTGGCAAGGCCAAAGTACATTGTGAAGGAACAGCAAGTGCTGCATTCCAAAGAATCAGCTGTTTCTAGCTTCAGGAGGAGCAGTGGCACAAAATGCTCACAGGATTTACAGACTGGAGGATTTACAGAAAATCCAGGTACTGCATTTCGGCCAAGAGTAGGCAGTTTTGGAGAGTTGCTACTCTCCAAAAATACACTCACTTGGCCTGAATGCAGTGCCTAGATTTCCTCTAAATCCTCAAGTCTGTAAATCCTGTGAGCATTTTGTGCCACTGCTCCTTAATGTTAATACGTGACATGCAACAACTTAATGTTGCGCATGATATGCATCTTAGAACCCATCTCATTTTGACTGAACAAGCAGGACGGAGTCAGGAAACCCAAAGCAGAGGGTTTGTTCAACCCTGTCTGGTCAGACCATATGATCTCTAGCAGAAGCTACTAGTTCATGATTTAAAGCTGAAGCTTCCATCACTCTGCAGAGTTGTTAATCAAACTTATGGGTACAGCTCAGTTGCATACTCTCCAACTGTCCCACTTTGGCAGGGACAGTCCTGATTAACCCTCTGTAGTCCCAATTTTTGAGCTGCTTTTAAAATGTCCCAATTTCTCTCTCCTCCTATGTTCCTCCCTTGTTCTCAGCTTACGTCAATTGCTGCAGACTGAATTCAAAGGGCAAAAGTAGTTTGCACTCTGTTAACTCAGCAGAGGGAGTAGAATCTTGCCCTTCCCAGTAAGCGCAAGTAAAAGTAAACTGCTGCAGCCTCTCCTAGCTTGTGTGTTCTTAGAATCATAGAATCATAGAGTTGGAAGAGACCCCAAGGGCCATCCAGTCCAACCCCTGCCATGCAGGAACTCACAATCAAAGCACCCCCGACAGATGGCCATCCAGCCTCTGTTTAAAGACCTCCAAAGAAGGAGACGCCATCACACTCCAAGGGAGTGCCTTCCACTGTTGAACAGCTCCCACTGTCTGGAGGTTGCTTCTAATGTTGAGGTGGAATCTCTTTTCCTGTAGCTTGCATCCATTGCTCTGGGTCCTATTCTCTGGAGCAGCAGAAAAAAAGCTTGCTCCCTCCTCAATATGATACCTCTTTAAATACTTAAACAGGGCTATCATATCACCTCTTAACTGTCTCTTCTCCATAGTCGTCCTTATTGATAGCTTTTTCCTTCTTCATCTGATGTTGTATTGCTGCCTATATCCTGGTTCTCTTTGAGAAATGTTGGAACGTATGCAGTGATATATTTGTTTTTTGCTGTTGTTGTGTGCCTTCAAGTCGTTTCTGACTTATAGTGACCCTCAGGTGAATCTATCATGGAGCTTTGTTGGCAAGATTTGTTCAGAGTAGGTTTCTCATTGCCTTCCCCTGAGGTTGAGAGCATGTGACTTGCCCAAAGTCATCCAGTTGGTTTACACGCCTGAGTCGGAATTCGAACCCTGATCTCAAGAGTCATAGTCCAGTGCTCAAACCACTATACCACAGTGGCTCCAGTGACACATTAAAAAGTAGATATGGACAGGGGAAATATGATGAATTGGCCTCTGATGGAATTTCAGAATTGTTGAACCCATGTTCCCTGTAATGATATCTACTTGCAAAATCTATTGCCTTTATTTTATTTAATTGCATTTTTAAATAGTGGAAGCAGAGCTTGGAAACACTGCTTTTATGAACAACAACTCCCCAATGCCCTAAGCTGCTTGCAAGCTGGGGATTCTCAGGGTTGTAGTCCAAAAAGTAATATTTCCAAATTCAGCATGGATATTGGTTTGAAAGAATGGGAATTACTTAAAAAGGTAAGGTTCATATTTGTGTGCTCACTTTGTACAGAAGTGGAGTTTGCAGCAGCTGAGTTGCTTTGGAGGAGGCTTCCTTGAATGCTTTGTAGTTGCGCTGCCTTGTTATCTGTGGAACTTAATAGCATTTACAACCGCAACAAAAATTCCATGACGCTAAGGGGAAAAAAATAACCTGTCATCACCCATGCATTCCCTCCAGGGCTGTGGAGATCTCACACACGCTTTCATGCAGAGGACAATGTGCCTGGAGTAGGGAGGCTTTGGTCAGGCAGAAAAGTCACTTATGGGTTGCTAACATGACAGCCTTATGGTGGCAGAAACCATGGCTTCTCCCAGAATAGAAAGTCGACCAGCTGATCTGTAAGGCAAGTGCTTCCACAAGACCCTCTCTGGGCAGACTGGCTCTGCTCTTGGTAAGCAAATGCAGTTGGCCCTCCACATTTGCAGCTTTGACTTTTGCACCTTTGATTATTTGCGGATTTGATTAATATGTCCTCTCTAGGAATCTCTAGGTTCTCCAGGGCAACTCTGCTAGAAGTTGGCCATAGACTTGGGCTGGAGAACCTAGAAGTTCCTGGAGATAACACTTCTCTGGGCATTTGTAGGTCCTCGAGCTTGATTCTATCTATGATCAACCTCTGGCAGATGTTGACCAGAGAGTTGCACTGGAGGACCTGGAGAGTCCTAGAGACGTGTTGTCTCAGGTAAAAAGAATAGTGTATTTTTTTATTTATGGGTTTCCCACATTCACAGGGATCCTTCACTCCTAACCCCAGCTAATATGGAATAAAAGTCAGCCCCGGATTCTTTATCCAGGGACTCAGCTATCCATGACTTGAAAAATATTCAGAATATATATATATATTCCCAAAAAGTAAACCTTGATTTTGGCATTCTGTATAAGGGACACCATTTTACTATGCCATTGTATATAATGGGACTTGAACATCTATGGATTTTGGTATCCAGGGGGGTAGGGGTTCTGGAATAAAACTCCAGCAGATATCTCAAGGGTCCATTGTATAGCCCCACTGAAACTGGCAAGATTAATCAATCTGTTTGCAAAGTCGAATCTTAGATCACCAACAGCTGGGAAAGTTCTGCCTTCCTGGATCTTGCTTTGGATCAAACCTGGGACATTTCTCTGCCTCACCAGCACCCCTACTCTGAAACATGAGAAAAGCTCCCAAACTGACCCTTTCGTATGAAACACAAGCAGACGGTTGCCATTTGACACCAGTCGAACCAGTCAGTGCTTGACCGAACGTAGCCACCACCAACACCAGCATTTGCAAAATGACACAGAGGCCAGTGGCATTAAAAAGACCAACAGTAAGGGCCCAACTGAGTATGATGGGGGGACTTTTTTTACCATGGCTCTTTTCCACTCCCTGTTGAAACCAAATAAAGAAGCAACTGACAATGTGATTGCAAGGCGTGCCCTTAGCATCCCGCATAGATAGGCCCTTCCTGCAGTGTGCTTTCCATGGTGTTGAATTCATGAAAAGAAGAAGGAAATCTAATCTACCAGCATTTAAGAATTTGAAATGATCATAACAGATTAAAGACCTGGGGCAAGACTAATACAATGAGGTTCAACAGGGAGAAATGTAAGGTACTACGCTTAGAATAATAATAATAATAATAATAATAATAATAATAATAATAGACTCAGATATAGGATGGAAGACAACTGGCTTGACAACAGTACATATCAAAGGGATCTAGGAGTCCTAGCAGACCACAAGTTGAACATGAGTGAACCGTGTGATGTGACAGCTAAAAAGGCCAATGCGATTCTAGGCTGCATCAATGGAAGTATAGTGTCTAGATCAGGGGTAGGCAACCTTTCCCCTTTAAGGGCCGAGGGACTTCAGCTCCCAGAATCCCAGGAGCTATTGGCCAACATGGGACTATTGGCCAACATGGCTGAGGCTTCTGGGAGCTGAAGTCCCTCGGCCCTTAAAGGGGAAAGGTTGCCTACCCCTGGTCTAGATCAAGGGTAGTAATAGTGCCACTGTATTCTGCTCTGGTCAGGCCCCACCTGAAATAACACTGTGTCCAGTTCTGGGCACCACAATTCAAAAAGGATGTTGAAAAACTGGAGCGTGTCCAGAGGAGGGTGACCAAAATGGTGAAGGGTCTGGAAACCATGCCCTATGAGGAATGACTTAGGGAGCTGGGTATGTTTAGCCTGGAGAAGAGACGACTAAGAGGTGATATGATAGCCCTGTTTAACTATTTGAAGGGGTGTCATATTGAGGAGGGAGCAAGCTTGTTTTCTGCTGCTTCAAAGAAGAGGACCTGGAACAACGGATGCAAGCTCCAGGAAAAGAGATTCCACCTCAACATTTGGAGGAACCTCCTGGCAGTAAGAGCTGTTCGACAGTGGAAAACACTCCCTCGCAAAATGATGGAGTCCCCTTCTTTGGAGGTTTTTAAGGAGACGCTGAATGGCCAACTGTTGGGGGTGCTTTGACTCTGTGTTCCTGCATGGCAGAAGGAAGTTGCACTGGATGGCCCTTGGGGTCTCTTTCAGGCCTATGTTTTTATATTTTCAGAGATGAAAACTGAGAGGTGGGAAACTGGAGGGTTTGTGAAGTGTTCTTCTGGATATAGAGGCATGGTAATGGAGTCACACAGAACCCCCGGATTAAGCATAACCCTTTCTCCTCCCTTTACAAAGATGTTTTCTCTACATCTGTTACTCCAGTGTAACCCCATTGTTTCCAAGATGAAGATCTTTTTATAAGATGGGAACCCTTTCTTTGAGAAGCCTTGAGAAGCTGTCAGTATTTTCCCAGAAAACGCACCGCCTATTTTTAAAAGTAATGTGTATTTTCATTTGGTTGCCCTCCATCTGGTCAAGAAATCAAGAAACCAGAAGAAGACTGGGAACGGGGAGGGCAGCTATGAAAGACTAGAAAAGATCCTAAAGTGTAAAGACAGACAACTGAGCACAAAAGTTAGAGTCGTACAAGCCTTTGTAGTCCTCATCACCATGTACAGATGTGAGAAATGGACAGCGAAGAAAGCAGAGAAGAAGAAAATGAATTCATTTGAGATGTGATGTTGAAGAAGAGTGTTGAGGATGGCCAAGAAGACAAATGAATGGGTCCTTGAACAGATCAAGCCTGAAATTTCCCTAGAAGCCAAGATGATCAAATTGAGGCTGGCCTATTTTGGCCACATCATGAGAAGGCAGGACCCATTAGAGAAGACAATGGGAAGATAGGAAAGATAAAAGGTAGTAGAAAGAGAGGAAGACCACAAGCCAGACAGCTGGAATCTATTAAGGAGGCCAAGGGTGTGAATTTGCAGGACCTGAGCAGAGCAATGGAGGACAGGGGGTCTTGGAGAGGGTCGCCATGAGTTAAAATCGACTCAAAGGCAATTCAACAAGAAAACCAAGTGTGATGTTTAACAGGAAGGCTGGATTATTCATCGTTGTTCATCACCTGCCCCATATGTGAGAGGCATTCCTTTTTCTGGATAATAGGGGAAGAACCCTTGTTTGCACTTTGTTTCTTTGCTGTAGGACTGTTTGTACTTTGCCACTTCTTGCAAGAGATTATGATCCCATAAAAACTGTAACAGGGAAGAGCAAACAATTACAATTCTGGGTATACAGCAATGTTCTTATCAGACTCACATTATTGAATGTTTATGAGGAACCAGGGCCACTTTTACTTTTTCCAAGGCTAGTTTGTGCATCCTACTCCACTGCCTTTTGTCCTTATCCAAACTCGGTTTGTGGATACTATCCTAGCTTGTGTTCAACCGGCTAGAAAGCTACTGACTTGCCAGGGAAATGAGCGCAAGGAGGGAGATACAGAGACTATCCCTAGAGGTTGTTTAAAGTGTTTTGTAAAATTTCTTTCCTTGGGAAATGAATTCCTTGTCCTATTGTATTACGTGAAAGTTTTAACTGTTAATTTCCAGTGGGATTAAAATTGCAAAATGAATAAGAATTTAAAACAGTTAAATTCTTTAAATTTAAACAGCTAAATTTAAAATGCCATGTATACTCAACTATGAGTTGACCTCATGGATAAGTCGAAGGGAGGTTTTGGAGCTCAAATTATGGATTTTTATATGACCCACGGATAAGTTGAGGGAGAAAACTTTGGGGCATGCAACAAAGGAAAATTTCCAGGAGGAAACCAAAGGAGAACAATGTCAAAGAACTTAACAAAATTTCAGCAGGCCTAAGTGTTTGTGCTTATATACTAAAGGCAGGATAGATGAGAGAATAGAGAGGGAGTCAGTGCTTCCAGGACAGATTATGCTCTTGCCTTTCAACAGGGGATAGTTCTTTTTGAAAATTTAATTAATTACAGTAAAGTACTGTATTTACAGTGACCTGTAGATATGTCAAATCAGGTTTTGGGGTCAATTTTTTGACTAAAATTTCTAGACTTATATATGAATATATACAGTAATTAAATTCTAATTAAAACAGTACCAACCCTACAGATGGTACTTTCTGGGAGACAGGTAGCACAAAAATAAAATATAATAAAATAAAATAAAATAAAAGAGACGAGAAATGATCCCTTTTGATGGATCACTTCAGTCCCATAATGAGAAGGATTGCAGGAGGACTGGAACATTTTATGCATGATTGAAATGTAAATGTCTTACTTAAAAACTGGATTTTAAGGATTTCGGGCCGACAAGGTGAAAGATTAAATTTTTACTTTACAAAGACAATTCTATTATATTTAGAAGAGCTGCAGCTTTACTATTGGCCATAGTTAAGACACGGGCCAGTCATTCGGCTTTGCAGACTGCCAGAAATAGTGCAAATTGAGTCTACTTTTAGGGTTAGGGTTAGTGCTAGGGAATCATGGGAATTGTTTTTTGTTTTTTTTCTGAGACATTGAGCCTTCTCTGTCAGAGAGCTCTGGTGCCACAATAAAATGCAGTTCCCATGAGTCCCTAACCCTAACCCTTAAAGTGGACTCAATTTGTACTATTGCTAGCAGTCTGCAAAGGCCCATTGTCAACCAAAAAAGAAGACTGAGTAGAAAGGCCTAGAACCTGATACGAAGTTGGCCTAAATGATGCAGAATGAACCTATGTATTTCCATAATATCTGGAATATTTATGTCACTCAAATTTAAGAAGGTTTTGGAATTTAACCTGGTTTTAAAGTTATAGCTAATGTGATATTTTAATGTCTCATTTACTTATCATTTTTGTATTATGCCTGTTCTTTTTTGTGATGACCTATGGTCATGTACAATAAATGTGATTGATTGATTGATTGATTGGACAAGGAAATGTGTAGTAAAACCTGATGAGAGTCAGCGTGGCATACTGGTTTGAGAGTTGGACTAGCGCTCTGGAGACCAGGGTTCAAATCCCAGTTCGGCCATGGAAACCCAATGGGTGACCTTGGGCAAGTCACGCTCTCTCAGCCTCAGGGGAAGGCAATGGCAAACTTCCTCTGAACAAATCTTGCCAAAAAAATTAAAAAATTATAGGTTTGCTTTAGGGTCTCCATAAGTTGGAAACAACATGAAGGCACACAACCTACAGACACATAGTAAATCCTGGCATGGTGTAGTGGTGTGGCATGTCGTGGCATAGTGGTTTGTGTTAGACTCTGGAGAACAGGGCTATATAAACCCACTGAGTGACCTTGGGCAGGTCACACTCTCTCATCCTAACAGAATCATAGAGTTGGAAGAGATCCCAAGGGCCATCCAGTCCAACCCAATTCTGCCATGCAGGAACTCACAATCAAACCATCCCCAACAAATGGACACCCAGACTGTTTAAAAATCTCCAAAGAAGGCAACTCCACCACTCCAAGGAAGTGTTTTCCACTGTCGAACAGCTCTTACTGTCAGGAAATTCCTCCCAATATTTAGGTGGAATCTCTTTTCCTATACTTGGAATCCATTGCTCCCTGTCCTATTCTCTGGAGCAACAGAAAATAAGCTTGCTGCTTCCTCAATATGGCATCACTTCAAATACTCAAACAGGGCTATCATATCCCCTCTTAACCTTCTCTTCTCCAGGCTAAACATACCCAGCTCCCTAAGTCTCTTCTCATAGGGCATGGTTTTCAGATCCTTCACTGTTTTGATTGCCCTCTGGACACGCTCCAGCTTCTCAACATCCTTTTTGAATTGTGGTTTCCAGAGCTGGACACAGTATTATTTCAGGAGAGGCCTGACCAAAGCAGAAGAGAGTGGCACTATTACCGTACTTCCTGTACTCTAGACACTGTACTTCTATTGATGCCGCTTAGAATCACATTGGCCTTTTTAGCTGCTGCTAAAGGTGTGGTCTACTGGGTCGACCGGGACTTGTGGTCTACTAGGATTCCAAGATCCCTTTCATATGTAGCCTTGTTGAGCCAGGAGTCCCCCATCCTATACCTATCCATTTCATCTTTTTTTTTCTGCCTAAGTGCAGTAACTTACATTTCTCCGCGTTGAAAATCATTTTGTTAGTTTTGGCCCAGCTTTTTAATCTGTTCAGGTCATTTTGAATTTTGATCCTCTCCTCTGGAGTATTAGCTACTCCTCCTAATTTAGTGTCCTCTGCAAATTTGATAAGCATGTCCCCTGTTCTTTCATCCACGTCACTGATAAAGATGTTGAATAGGACTGGACCCAGGACAGAACTTTGTGGCAACCCACTGGTCACTTCTCTCCAGGATGGCAATGGCAAACCTCCTCTGAAGAAATTTGCCTAGAAAACCCTGTGATGGGTTCACCTTAAGGTTGGCGTACGTCAGAATCAACCTGAAGGCACACGACAACAACAGTAAATTCTTGGTGGCACTGAAGAACATTGAATCCCCTTTAGAGGCCATAGGCTCACAGAAGGTCACCAGATAGCTTGTCTGCTCTTGTGCATGAGAGGCCTCTGAAGCCCAAGCTATTTGTCCAGGAGCCTTTGCAGGTAAGTAGACCGCTTCCTTTGCTTGGATTAACATTTCATGCGCTCTGAGCCGGACACTCAACACCCTCCAAGGGAATCTGGTATCAGATGAGTGCTTGTCACCTGCCTCTGCTTGCTGGCATCTCAGAGCCAGAGGCAGCAGCCCTTTCCAGTGATAACAACACAGAAAGAAAAAGAGAAATAGATAGAGAAGCCTTGGCTTTGTGTCCCTCTCAGGAGGTCAGTCCTGGCTTCTGTTACTCATCAGCTCTCAAAGTGTGTGTCTGTGTGTGCACATACGCACATGCGCTTTGGGGAGGAAAGAGGTGCATGAGCAGGAGGCCAAGTCATCTGATCCATAATTGATTTATTCTTCTAAAATGTACTCTTGCAGCATGTCCATGAACAGCTTGGCCGAGGTAGAGGCAGAACAGAGCTCTTTGTCTGGCCGGTGGCGAACAAAGGCCCGCCTGTGAGCGTGTGGGCAGCACTGACCTAGCAGCGGAGATCAGCTGCCTGGCCTGCTTTCCTGCTCTGCAATTACACAAGGCATCCTGGCCACCAGGCAAAAGGCTTTGCAGGATGCCAAGGTCTTAAGAGGTGGAGGACGAGGGTCAGGGCTTCGGAGAGATTAGGCTCCCACTTACTTACATGCACACTGTGCATGTGGCCCTATTTAAAAGGATCAAGGGAAAATTAATAGGGCCACTGTATTCTGCTTTGGTCAGTCCTCACCTGGAATATTGTGGCCAGTTCTGGGCACCACAATTCAAGATGGAATGTGTCCTGAAGAGGTGACCAAAATGGTGGAAGGTCTGGAAATCATAAAGCCCTATGAGGGAGCTGGGTATGTTTAGCCTGGAGAAGAGAAGGTTAAGAGGTGATACGATAGCCCTGTTTAAATATTTGAAGGGATGTTACATTGAGGATGGAGCTAACTTGTCTTCTGATGCTCAAGAGAATAGGACCCGGAGCAATGGATGCAAGCTACAGGAAAAGAGATTCCACTTAAACATTAGGAGGAACTTCCGACAGTATTCAACAGTGGAAGACAATCCTTTGGAGTGTGGTGGAGTCTCCTTCTTTGGTGGTCTATTATTATTATTATTATTATTAAAATTATAACAGCAAAACACAAACTCAAAATACAAAGAGTCACTTCATAATCATGACATCAACTATTACCGATGGTCTTCTAGACCCACTATGGAAAGGGGAAAATGTCAATTGTGTCTTTCCAAAAGACTTGTCCACATGGAGGTTGCAATTGCCCTTGCTTGTCACCTGTCTCTGCCATCCAGTCCAACCCTGTTCTGCCATGCAGGAACTCTCAGTCAAAGCATCCCCGACAGATGGCCATCCAGCGTCTGTTTAAAGACCTCCAAAGAGGGAGACTCTGAGGGAGCATCTTCCTCCGTCCAACAGCTTTTATCATCAGGAGGTCCCTCCTAATGTTGAGGTGGAATCTCTTTTCCTGTCACTTGCATCCATTATTCCATGTCCTGTTCTCTGGAGCAGCAGAAAAAAAGCTTGCTCCATCCTCAATATGACACCCCTTCAAATACTTAAACAGGGCTATCATATCACCTCTTAACCGTCTCTTCTCCAGGCTAAACATACCCAGTTCCCTAAGCCTTTTCTCACAAGGCATGGTTTCCAGACCCTTCACCATTTTGGTCACCCTCCTCTGGACATGCTCCACTATGTCAATATCCCTCGTGATTTGTGGTGCCCAGAACTGGAGTGTTCCAGGTGAGGCCTGACCAAAGCTGAATTTTGGAATTCCTCCTGGACAGAAGGTTGAAATGTAGGACATGTCCTGGAAAGGAGGACATCTGGTCACCCTGAGGCTTCTGAATATGCACCCTCTGCTCCTAGTTGAGATGATCTGGTTTCCTCAGGTTCTCCCGTCTTTCTGTCTCTGTTTCTCCTTGCTTCCCTGTTTGTCTCACTTAGTAAGCTTTCCTCCTTCCTAGTGGTTTGGTTATAATGGGTGATAACAGCTTGATGGAGTACAGAGGAGACCAGTTCAGCCAAGTCTAGGAAGCTTACACTAAAGAAAAGACAGAAGGCTGGGGGAGGAATGTAATGTAATAAGGCACTACAGAGCAGAAGTTCAGTGAGACTTTGGTGTTGTATGCCTTCAAGTTGTTTCTGACTTATGCCAACCCTAAAGCCCTGGCATGGGACAAGATTTGTTCAGAGGGAGTTGCCATCAGCTTCCTCTGAGGCTGAGTATGTCTTGCCTAAAACCACCCAATGGGTTTCTATGCCCAAGCAAGGATTCGAACCCTGGTCTCCAGAGTTGCAGTCCAATGCTCAAACTGCTACGCCACACTGGCTCTCCCAGTGAAGCTGATGATCCTTTGTTGTTGCTGTGTGCCTTCAAGGCAAAGGAAATTGAACCACAATAGATCTATTCCATTTAACCACAATGGAGCTAATGCTACTGTTGTGGGTCCAATCATCTCTCCCACCATGAACCAGTCTTAGCATGAAACCGTATACTAGTCTGTTGTTGTAGCATTGTGCCTTCAAGTCATTTCCCACTTATGGGAAACCTATAATGGTTTTTTGGGGGAGGGGAGAAAGTTTCTTCAGAGGGAGGTTTACCATTGCCTTTCCCTGAAGCTGAGAGCATGTGACTTACCCATCACTCAGTGGGCTACATGGCTGAGCAGGGAATCGAACCCTGGTCTCCAGAGTCCAATGCTCAAACCACTGTACTATGCTGGCTCTGGTGATACTTACCCCTAGGTAAATACCCCAAGTAGAGCAGGAGCAGGGAACCCTTTTCTTATGAACGGACATTCATTTACTTGCAGGGAAGGTTAATGGGAGCAGGGAGGGATTGCCTAATGTGGAATTTTTAGGATTGCAGGTCTCTCTTGGTATAAAAGCCCAGCCCCTTGAACGTGGTATGCTTCTTTCCCCTCTCTGCTTCGCTCTGCCATGAAGCTATGCTGAGGTTTGTAACTCAGCTTTTGGCCTCCATCTTCACCCTCTGCATCCTACTGTGCCACACGAATGGAGTTGGGACTGCTAGAAATAAAAACAGCGAGCAAGGAGATGCTGTTGGGTATCTGCCTGGGAAACAGCACTCCCTGTGATTTAAAACTATGATTTATTTGCTTAGCGTTGGGCGACAGCTGATGTTTACAGAGGCTGGTTCAGGCAAGATCTGTCAGGGCTCTCGGATGGTTCTGGCAAGTATCAATCCGAGTGCAGAAAAATTGCAGATTAAGGGACTGGCAGGACAGCCGGAGGCACAGCAGCAGGTGACACTTCTCCTTCGCCCAACAAGGTGTGTTATTACCCAGAGCCAGTTATTTTGGCACCGGGTAGAAAAAGCACATTTCCTGCTTGAGAGATAAAATAGAACAGCTATCCTATGTCCGCGTGCTTGGGAGTTATGTACCATCAAACTCAAGGGCGCTTAGTTCTGACTAGTATAGAGCCAGTGTGGCGTAGTGGTTTGAGTGTTGGACTAGGACTCTGGAGACCAGGGTTCTAGTCTTGGATCGGCCATGTAAATCCACTGGCTGACCTTGGGCAAGTCACATACTCTTGGCCTCAAAGGATGGCAAAGGCAAACCCTGTCTGAAGAAATCTTGCCAAGAAAACTTCATGATAGGTTCACCCTAAGTTGGAAATGACTGGAAGCCTGACAACAAGGCTAGTATACAATTTCAGTGCTAAAGACACATTGATGGGGGATGTTTGGACCCACAACAGCAGCATTAGTGCCATTGTGGTTAAATGGAACTTCCTTTGCCAGAGGCAGGATGCCTGCTTTCAAGTTGCTGCTGCTAAGACTTTCCAGAAACATCAGGTGTGTGGTATTTTTTCTCCCCGGTCATACACATTTTGGGCACTTAACACTTGTAGTAGAACAGTCTAGTTTAGATGCAAGTCCTACTGGCTGGCTTCAGGCGGCTTACAGGGTTGCATGGCGGTCTTAATGTGATATATAGAAGCCTTGATACAAACTACTCCTTTCACTTGAGGGCTTGAGCTCATGGTGAACGGCTCAACTGCTGTGTGAATGGATCAGCACAGAGCAAACAAAATGGCCAGCCACAAGCTGATCTGCTGCCCAGATGATAGTGAGATTGACAGAGATTCATGCGTGTGAAAGAAAAGCTCTCACTTAAGGCAACTTTGAAATTCAACCCTGAACCACTTAGTAATTCAAGACTACCAAGCCACTGGAGAGAAGGGGTCAGATTCCAAGGAGGAGAAGCTCTGTGGACTTCTGCACAGAGTCCAAAAGGGCAGGAAAGGGTTGGTTTGCATTTGAGTGTAAAATGGCTGTTACTCATTCACTCACCAGTCAGTGTCTCTTCTCTTGCTGCCTGAAGTTACTGAACCGTCTTTGTGGGGATGATGAATTAATTAGCAAGCAGGTCTCCCTTGGCCAGGGGACCTGAGTAGAGGATTAGTAGTTGCTAACTCCCCTTTTATTATATATTCGCTGCCACTGAAAATTGTTTGGAAGCTTCAGCTGGTGCAGAATGGAACAGCCTACCTGCCATGAGCAGAAGAGTTGCCAGGAGTGAATATGACAGGGGTGCTCCGCTCTGCATTGGCTCTCTAGTGTTTTCTAGCTACACGTTGGGAGGTCTAATCTCAAATAAAACCCCAGCCACTTGAATCTGGTCCATCTGCTCCCCTTGCATTATTAAAAACCTGCGCTTAAATACAGGCTGCAATTCGCTTACCTGGGAGTAAGCCCTGGCTACGTTTGCACTGCAGAAATAATAGCTTGAAACCACTTTAACTGCCATGGCTCATTGCTATGGAGTTCTGGGATTTGTAGCTTTGTGAGATACTTAGCCTTCTCTGTCAGAGCACTCTGGTCTCACAATGAACTATAAACCCCAGGTTTCCAGAGCAGTGAGCCATGGCAGTTAAAGGCTGATGCAGCCTGAACTCAATGAAGCTTACTTACGAATAGAAATTATGCAGTTGATTTGTTAATGCCCTATCAAAGTTGCAGTGAGGAGTAGAGTGCCAGTTGTATCTGTTCCTGGGGGAAGTCAGATCTGGCTTGTCACACAAGCCTCAATTACAACCTGTTTGGACTACTGTAACCACTCTGCATAGGGCTGCCTTTTGAAACTGTTCAAAAACTTCAGTGGGTCCAAACCACTGTGGCCAGAGTGGTGCCCAGAGCTGGCTATAGGGACTAAATCTCTTGTTCAAACATTGGCTACCAATTTGTTTCTGGGCACAATTCCAAGTTCTGGTTATGACCTAGAAAGCCCTAGAAAGCTTAGCCCCAGATCTGAAAGATGGTTATCTCCCTGTACGAGCCTGCCTATGTCTCAAGATCCTCAGGAGGGGGCTTTCTCTTGGTTCCACAACTGTCATAGTCCCATCTGGTGCAGACAAATGAAAGGCTATGGAAACCTCTTCCACAGGAGACAAGGCTGGCCCCCCTTTCTACTCTCCTTTCACTGGCAGTTCTGTCTTGTTTTAACTTTGTTGTAAGCTGCCTTAGTTACCACACTGGGAGAAAGGGGGAATTAAGAAGTTTAAATGAATATACTTTTGGCCCTCAGCACCCACAAATCTGTAGAAAAAGCATTGTGCCTGCAACTTCGAGATGTTAAAATTGTTTTCTGATGAAACAGCAAATATTATCAATATTTGTGGAAATTCTACACTTCATCTCTCTTCTTGTGTCTATTTCCAAAACCACAGGGCATCTGAATGGTGAGGGTCTGAGCCAGCTAGCCCGCTCCTAGGCCTGATTTAAGTCCACCATCTCCAGTCCTCATTCAAGTGATATCGCGATACTCCAGCTATCCTGAAAGCTGGGTCATTGTCAAGCTGCTTTAGTTTTTTTAGGGGGGAAGGTAGCTGTCACTCAACATATCTAGGGATCCCTCCTGCAATATTGTGCTAATGATAGGTCACCCCCTTTTACTTCAAAACCAATAGTTAACTCTGGTGAAGTGCTTACTAGTGTAAATAACAGGGAATCCACAATCAAGTGTGTACACCCTAACCCAGGACTTTGGCTGGAGCTCCAACTATGTAATCTCCCACTCCATGAAATACTTTCAGCCAATGCTTGTATGCAAGGGGAGACAAGATTTGCTGTCAGCCAAAACATTAGGACAGGAGCCCAATTTTAGGAGCAGTGTTCACCCATCACAGTTTATGTCATCGGCTGCAGAAGAGATGGATTCACTTCCCCCAACTCTAAACCAACCAACCAGGAGAGTCCTGCGACATGGGCACACAACACAACATTCCAAGTGATGGCACTCAAAGACACAAAGTCCTTTTATAATCCACCTTTATTTGTAAAAGTCCAGATAGAAAATCTTGGGTTTCCCCCCCCTTAAAAACAAAACAAAAAGGCACATTTAAAACCATCCCTACCCTGGACTATATATATTGGACACTCCTTTCCTCTCCACTGCCTGTTTCCTTTCCTCTTTCTCTGCTTGCTTTTGCCCTATAAGGGCTCCATCTTCTTGCACTCCAGAAGTCCACAGCAGAGAAGGGTTGAGGAAGTGCAACCGAGGCTGTTCCAGCAGTACTTTAGTAGTAGGTTTCCTTTTCCACCCAGCCTACATGAGGGAGGGAGTGAGGAAGAGAGAGAGAGTATGCATCAGCCCGAGTTTCCTACTTCTACCAAGGTTTTAAGTGAGTGCACTGTAAAAGATTGAGAATGTGCCAATACTCCTGACAACCACTGAGTCCATGGGCAGTCCACCGGCATTCAGTACTCTTGAGCTGTACAACGTATTTCTTCATTTTTGGAATTTTGGTTTAATATTGTTTCATCAACTGTACATTTTGATTATATGTATTTGTCAGTTTGCTTTATGTTATGTTGCATTGTTCTTTTTGTATTCTATTCTATCTGGATTTGTTTTACAATTGGGTTGAATAGTTTTACTGTATTACTCTTTCCTTTCCTTGTGTATTTGTGTGTGTGTGTATCCACTGTAGACTGTGCAGTAGACTGTAAAGACTGTACATCTTTGGCAGGGTTTTCTTTTTAATTTGTAAAGTGCCTTATACATTGAGGATACTATATAAATAAATGATATGATGGATGGTGGGGATGATGGTGATAATATTTACACAGCTATCAGGACTAAGGTTTAGACAGCATCAAAATCACCAACCATCCAAAGGCAACAAAGATGTTCAGTTATGCTGAAATACACTGATGCTTCCTGTGGACATGCCCTACACTACAGGGAAGCTGCCACAATATATGTAACAATGGCCAAGACTGCTGTGGCACAGCAGGCATCTTACCTCCCGGGCTGCGTCTGATTATAAGTTTTCGTACTTCATCATACACAAAGATGAGGAGAGAGTAAGGGAAGGCACAGAACCACCACGTTGGTCTGCAAGGGAAGAAATACAGTTGTTGTAAACAATGGCATAAATGGGGTTCAGGACCCCCCAAAGCAAGTACTATCAATGTACAATGTAAGATAAGCCCAGAGCCACTTTTTGTATCAACTCATTCAAGAAATTAAGAGTGGTAGTGGTTATACCAGATCAGCCACAGCAGTAGTGGGAAAGTTGAAAGCTCAAAGGTCATCAGGATTCATTACTTACTTGAGAGGATACATCCTCAAGGCAACATCCATACCAGGGCAGTAAGAGAGGAAAGCAGCCAAGGCAGTCTCTTCAAAGAGACCAAAAATCAGGATCTTGTTCCTGGGGAAGCACATTTTAAAAAGTCAGTGCAGGCATAGACAATTCTTTTTTCAAAATGTACTCTGTGTGAAAGCTAATACAAACTACTAGGCTTCCTTAGCTTTCAACCCCAGGTTGATGTCAAAATTGTTTCCATAAGGAATCTAATGCATATTGCCCGACTTTGCATTTTGAAGCATTCTGGGTCTCACTGGGGGTGCGGTGGGGGGAGAAGAGGGATTTTGAGCTGGCTACTCACTTCATTCCTTGTTGGAAGACAGAGTTTCTTCTGGTCTTGCAAATAACCAAGTCTGCCCATTGCACCACCACAATGCTGACAAAGAAGGCTGTGTGGCAAGTGAATTCCACAATTTTCCTTTGTTCGTATGTCTGATGGATTAAAAAGCAGGAGGGATGATGTTTAGAATGCTTGCTTCTTCTGTTCATTATGGAACAGAAAACCAGCAGAAATGTGGCTAATGTGCCGTATCTTTTGGGCTGCTGGGACACTCACCCATTGCTGTCCATAGCTGTCTTCCACATCGTTAATCCATCGATCATCCCACATCACTCTAATGCCCAACAAGGAGGATGGCAAGAAGCCATTCTCTGCAAGGATCACAAAGTAGGTGAAGAAGCCTCCCAAAGCTTGAATCATTCCTGGACAAAGGGTGGGAAAGCTTCAGTTAGGAAGATGAGCAGATGCTAGAAGACAATCTGCAAATAAATCACACCCACACTGACACACAAACCCTTTCTTTTCTTAGAGCCTGAAGGCACATCTGTGCACAATCACTGTCTCCAAGCTGACTGCAACTGGAGACAGGCTTTCTCTGCCATGGTCTTGCTGTGTAAAAATAGATCAAGGACCTGATATCAGCTATTTCCCCATTCATAGCTGAGGTGAAAACATCTCCCTTGTTTTTTGTTTGTTTTTTTTCTTGTACACCATCCTGATATCCTCAAGTACAGGGTGGGATACACATATTAAGAAACCTTTCTACCCTGTTGGCCAAAAGGCAGCAGGGCTTTGGGAAGATCAAAAATGGTGAGCCCATGTTCTGGCTGGCCGAAATACAGAGGAGGCCGGTGTGTTTATTAAGCTTGGCACTGTGTGCAAGGACTGGGGCCACTCTCCAGGCTTCAGACAGGAGTCATTCTCAGATATACCTGGGCCACAGAGCTGCCACCTGCTAAATTTGGGTGGAGAAGCCTTTCCGCCCCACTGATTGCTGTCAACAGCCATTTGTGTAAATAGAATCTTTTTTCTAAGCCAAATAGTTTATATGGGAAGTTGAAATGTCTTTGTGTGCTTTGTTGTGTGCTTTCAAGTCATTTCTGACTTATGGCAACCTGAAGACAAATTTTCTTTCCCTTTCTGGACTTGGTTTTCCCTTCCTCACAGTCTGAGAGTGTATGATTTACCCAGGATCACCGAGGCTGTTTCCATGGCTGAGTGGGGATTTGAACCCTGATTTCTAGAGCTGCAGTCCAGTGCTCAAACCATTACCTCACACTGGCCCTGTGTGCGTGCGTGCACGTGTGTTCGTTATATGGGGGTACATGGATATATAGGTGGGTAAAGATGACTGTGAATATCACAAAAATATGACAGGACCTCAAAAGATTCTTCAACCATTATACATGCAAATCATGTACAGTTGCCCCTCCGTTTTTGCGGAGGGTCCATTTCAGACCCCCCTGCGAAAATGGAAACTTGCCAATATTCCAGCCCCATTGGCTTGAATAGCCACGTGCTCCTGTGCGCACCATTTTAGCCAACGGGGCTCACCCCTCTGCAAAGAACCAAGACCGCAGACTTCAAGTCCGTGAAAACTTGAAGCACATTTTAAAAAGTCAGTGCAGGCATAGACAATTCTTTTTTCAAAATGTACTCTGCTACTGTTTTTTTATGTCCGAAGATAGTAAAATTACTTTTTGTGGTACAGGTCTCAGAATCAGCCTGCGAAACTGGTGGGTGGTGGTGGTGGAATTCTAAGACTTCAGTCCAAAAATATAACTTTTCCAGGCTCTGATTATATCCTTTCTCCACCTGCCCATTGTAATAAAACATTCAGACCCAGTCATCAAAGACAAGAGGACTAGGACTGGGTAAGGACTTACCAATCTGACCATAAGCCATGCTGATCAGCCTTTCATTTACCAGTTTGTCTGTCTTGGGGTTTCTGGGCTGCCTTTTCATGATGTCACTTTCTGCTTGTTCGTATGCCAAAGAGATTGCAGGAACCTTTACAGTGCAGGGAGAGAGAGAAAGAAAGATGGAACATCGGATACCAATTCATAGCTTGCATGTCATGCATGAATCTTTATTATTCAGGGAGGGAGGAAGAGATAGAGAATGCATGCGAGGGTGAGCACAAAGGAGGAAAATGTAATGTTAGAAGACAAACATTCTTAAACACCAACACAGTATAAATGTATGCCATTTTAGATAATGGTGAAAATAAATAAGGAGCCTGCGAGGTGGCCTTACTAACCATGTCAGTCCCCAAATCAATGCACAAGATAGTCACTGTCCCGAGTGGCAGGGGAATGTTGGCAATGATGAAGATGAGGAAAGGCGTGATCTCAGGAATGTTACTAGTCAAAGTGTAAGCAATTGACTTTTTCAGGTTATCAAAAATCAGGCGGCCTGAAAGAAAAGAGCCTTTTTTTTAATTAAAAGGGGTCAGGGGGAGAGATTGCTGAACCCTAGGTAAAGATAACCAGCCTCCACCACCTAAACAAACCCTCTACAGAACAATCTTCAGTTCACATGGATATGGAAAGGCAAGAAATATCACTACAGCAGAGCACATAATGAAAGTTCTGGAGATGGATATACTTTGTTGATTTTGCAGCAGCCAAGAGTCATACCCAAGGACTATGCAATGAAGCTTTCCACATTCATTTATGAAACACCCACCCACACCCACACCCACATGTTTTCAGGCCCTTGAATCTGACATGGAAGAGATGGCATGACATAGAAGCATTCTGTTCCACTCTGGCTCTTCCTGGCATTAAGAACTCACCCTCTTCAACCCCAGTAACAATAGAAGCAAAGTTGTCATCCAACAGAATCATGTCAGCTGCTTGTTTGGAGACATCTGACCCAGCAATACCCATAGCAACACCAATATCTGCCTTCTTCAAAGCAGGGGAATCATTCACACCATCACCTGTGACAGCTACAATAGCACCCTGCAAGGAGGAAAGGACAGAGGGAAGAGCTTTCATTTTCAGGCTGGTTTATGTGAGTTATCTCAAGCACAAGCCATCTGCTAGCTTCAAGTCTCCCCTAGTTTGGATGACTTCTAAGAATTTCCAGACATAGTGGTGCTCTCACTCTATGTTGGTAATGGGCCAAAGGTCTGATTTAGATCACACGATTTACAATCTGAAGTGCTGGGTGAAATCCCCAGCATCTCAAGAAGGAAGACTCATGTATCAGAAAACACCTCCTGCCAGAATAGATGCTGCCAGGCATGTTGAAAACTGAATTAGAGAGCATAAAGGCCCTTCATTTATAGTTGGAGAGCACTGACAAGACAGATCAAGCTCTAATGGGGATCAATGCACAAAACAAAAGTGGTAAAACAACCCAGGTGTCTACTGTATTGTAATTACCCTGCTAAATAAATACGTTTCCAATGGATAGAAACTGCAGGAAAGTAGAGGTTGTCTAAACACTAAGAGGAATTCCCAACACTCATAGCTGTTTGGGACTAAGGACCAGACTGCCTTAGGAGGCTGTGGTCTCTCCTTCATTGGAGGTACTGAAGCAGAGACTGGACATCCTACGCTACAGATCCTGGACTGAGAAATGAGTAGCACTAGAAGCTCTTCAAGGGCCCTTTATTGCTGCTGTAGAAAGCTAAAAGCACCATGCTGCAGGGGTGAATTGTTCGGCTTACCTGTCGCTGGCAGCCTTCCACAATGATCAGCTTCTGCTGGGGAGACGTTCTGGCAAAAACTATTTCTGTGTGGTGTGTTAGAATTTCATCTAGCTGCTCAGTGGTCATGTCCTTCAAGTCTGAGCCATGAATCACACAAGCTTTGGCATCCCTGAAAGTTGAAATACAGCATACTCTGAACTCCAGAATGTTACTCCAATTCTTTCCCCCAAAGTGCCAACAGCAGAAAATTTCCCCTTTACTTCCAGACTCTCAGCCAAAGAGGCCTGCATGAAAAGGATTAGAATTGTGGTCTGGGTGATAAATGCTCCACTTGAGAAAAATCATGCCAAATGCATGCATTAAGTTCAAGTGCAAGGTGAAGCAAAAACACAATTTAAACAACTCTTGCTCTGGTACTGTCTTCTAGTCTTCACATCCTGCTGGTAAACTCCAGAACTTAAGAGGACAACTAACTGATAGTTTCCTCCCACTCCCCATGACAATCTCTACTGTCCACATTCGTCTGAAGTGCTGTTCAGTACCTGGGGTTCACCTGGCTAACAGGAATGTTAAGACGAAGCGCAATATCTTCTACAGTCTCATTGCCTTCAGAGATGATGCCAACTCCCTTGGCAATAGCTTTAGCTGTGATAGGATGGTCTCCCGTCACCATAATAACCTGAAAGTCAGTAGAAAGCAACATCAGTCTGCAGAAGGAGCAGCACAGACTAGCTGGAAACGTGTCTTTTCAAAATATCATTCTCTCCCTCGCTCCTTTTATTTGTACCCTGTCTTTTTTCCCAGGCTGAGGCTCATAGTGGCTTACAAAAGACAAAAATTTACAATAAAAACCTCAGAGTTAAAAATATGTGAGATTAAACTAACAACAGAATTAAACTAATTTAAAATATTACTTTAAAAACTTGCACTCCCACCAAACATGACTATGAAGGTGGTGGGGTTGGCAGAAGCACATCCACTGAAGATCTCAAAAGACCTCATGCAGGTTCACAGTGGAAGATATGGTCCTTCAAACGGCCTGGAAGTGCCTGCTGAGCAGAGACTATGGCCAGAATCCTATTGGTTATTCTCAGGTAGATCCACTGGATCAATGGCTGACTGGCCAGTCAACACAAAGGTGTAAATCACACTGGGGCAATCAACAGGATTCAGGCCAAAGAGGCTGCTGCTGCTGCTGTGGAGTATTCAAGATGGACAAAAGCACTAGAAGCAATTGTTTTGATTGATCCCTTCTGCAATGGAAAGCTGTGTACTGATTTCCCCAACACCGTTCTGTGTCCAATCTTCAGAATACAGGTGGTTCTTTACAAACTTTGACAATGTGTTTATGAAAGTAAACTGTGTTAACATATGGAGAAATCCTGTGAAGGAGCAATTTTACCTTTATTCCAGCACTTCTGCATTTACCAACAGCATCAGGCACAGCAGCACGGGGAGGGTCAATCATAGAAATCAGTCCAACAAAACAGAGGTTCTCTACTGGGAAGTTCACATCATCTGTGTCAAACTGGAAGCCTTCAGGGAACTGCTCATCCGGTAGGGCCAGGTGGCAAAAGCCTGCAAGAAACCCAGTTCAAATGGTTTCACATGCTCGTATATTCTTATGGAACAGGACATCACCAGGCCTATTCCGCTTGGTGCCTGGGAGCCACCTGGGAAATTATTAGGCAGCCCAATATAGGATGCCTCTCTAGTATTATGAGGCTACAATTTGGCCCTGCTAATATTTTGTTTGACAGGCCATGAAAGGCTACACAACCTGCCACACACACTGTCCCAGTTAACCTTTTGCAAGCACCTCAAGTGTTTCTTGATTCTACTAATACAAGAAAGCAAATCTATTATTATTAAGATATTAAGATAGGACTAGATCCACCTTACCCAATACTCTCTCCCCAAGGCCTCCCAATTCAAGATAGGCATTCTGAAATGCATCTTTGGCCTCTTCATCTAAGGGCTGTTCTTTCCCATGGATGAGGATTGTGCTGCAACGGTCCAGGATCCTCTCTGGGGCCCCTTTCATCACAAGCAGGTATCGTGATTCTGATGGGTTTGCATTCTTGTGGATGGACAACTGTGTTTTTGTAACATTAAAAAACAAAACGAAATTAAAAAAGCAAAACAGTGTGTCATTGGGTTTGGAATGCACTCTTTTAAGTTTCATACACATGATCCCCAAACCTCAGACACAAAACCTGAACTCTTGACTGGTGTCATGCAAC
Source organism: Phrynosoma blainvillii (assembly GCA_026167975.1). Taxonomy (NCBI): domain Eukaryota; kingdom Metazoa; phylum Chordata; class Lepidosauria; order Squamata; family Phrynosomatidae; genus Phrynosoma; species Phrynosoma blainvillii. The sequence goes on along the minus strand of JANUYF010000002.1, from coordinate 170,365,421 downwards.
CACATTTGGTTGGTTGTTTTTGTGAAACATGGCAGATGATTCTTACTTGGTACTTGTTGGTAGAGTTGAACGGTATCTCCACCACCTTGGCATTCTTCTCCCTCATCTCCCTGACAGACCCACAGCAGAGTTCAATGCATTTTAGGAGTGCAGATTCAGATGCATCTCCTGCCACCGCTCTCTAGCAAACAAACACAACAGCTCTCAGTGAATATATGAAGGCTTGTAAAGGCTATCCTATCAATAATTATAATTTATGTGCAAGATTCATCCCTCATATCATATGCTGCACCCCCGTCAAGACTTCTCACTTAAAAACAAGACAAAGCACATTTCTTGGGGAAATCAGTACAAGTGAATAAAATGATTATGGTTTAAACATAAGCATATATTCTGTGGGGAACTGTTCACCAAATTTTAATATGCCCAGGAATAGGCAGCCAAATTGCTCTGCAGCCACTTGCAATCAAGACTTGATCTAAAAGTGGCCTGTGCTTTGTTAGCCTGCATGTGCATCCACCTAGCTTCCTTGCTAGGATGTTCAATTTGTTCTGCTGACAAACAGCATCTATGAAGGCTGGATCTGTGTAATTTCCAATCTACTAAGCTTCATGCAGCCTAGCAACCATATAGTTGCCGCACAGACTTGATAAACTTCCTAGCTTTGTTGCTTGCTGAGGACAGGCAATTTGTCAAGCACCTTACAAACTACAAATACATGGCCAGTGAGCTGTTTTAGCTCAGTGGCACAAGTCCTGCACACCTGCTCAAATCACACTGGGATAATTTTACGGCTTTGGTGGGATTTCTGCCATGTTCTGGCTGTGCAGGAATCAGCACAACCCTTCATACATTTGCTTTTTTTTTCTATGGGGGCCCCAACCCCAATATTTGAAGACTGTCAAAAATTCTTCACTGACAACTTGTGAATAAGGATGTTATTTGGTCCTCCAACACTAGAGATATAACCAGATGCCTCCTCTGCCACCCACAGAATCTTGCTATTCCTCAAGATTCCTTCTCTTCATGATTTCTCTTTCACCAGTGGGTGGGCAAGGGGCTTGGAGGCAAAGTTTGCTCCCTTTGGGACCTTGGTGGGATATGTAGACACACACCCATACCCCCTTCTCTCCAAGATAGCCCCCTCCCCAATTATTTAGCATAACTTAAAAAAAAATTGGGTTCCCCCCCAAAAAAATGGGGGGGGGAAGGCAGTGGAGCCTCAAAATTAACTCTGGGGACTGCCTTTGGCAGACACCTCTGGCCTTGAAAATAAGGGCAGGACACCAATGAGCAGCAGCAACAAAAGACTGACACTCACCTTCAGGATGGGAACATTTTCTTGGTTAGCCTGAAACACTGCGCGGTTGCAAAGTCCTGCGACCCTGGATAAAGCGGTCCAAGTAGCAGATGTCTTGTCAAAAGAAGCACCTTGGAGAAGGAAGCAGGAGACAGGGCCCCATTTAACTCCATTCCCAGAACCAATCCCAGATCCATCCACTTATCTCTACTTCCCCATGTATGACACTAAAATGAATTCAAACAATTTGAATGGTGGTAATTACGGGCTGCACAATACACGCTGCCAGACCTAGGTTCACTCGTGACCCACATCACTCAATGAAGCAGCAACTGCTGTCCCCACTTCAGGCTTTCTGGGACTATTAAGAGGAGCAAGTTCTGAACAGCTGCTGTTTTTTGTATTTTCAAAGAAACTGTAGTCATCCTTTTGTGTCCCAGCACATGTTGGGGCAATCCAAGATCTTCTGCACCAGGCACAAACACTCAGTCTGCAAAGAGTCTTCTCAGTCACCACTGTAAGATGTTTATTTACAAATAAAAGACAGCTCTCCACTATGCATTTCACCAAGAAGAGCCCTTACTTCACCACTCCTAAATATCCTACTCTTGATATCAGGGATATCATATTCAAGGAACTGACCCACTCTAGTCCTACTTAACTTCAGCAATATGACAACTTCAGATGTTCCCACACCATTTTTTTCAGGAACCTCAAATGTTCCCACACCATTTTTTTCAGGAACCTTGACTGCACTAGATATTATGCAAGGGTAAGACAGTTCACTGAAGTTCCTACTTCTTCAGATGATGTTAGCTTACATATTTTGGCCATGAGCAGATGGTGGTGCCTAGTTATTTCTGACAGGAAGGACAGGCAACTTACCACTCTGGTTTTCTGTAGTGTCAGCCTCATGGATCTGGTTATCAAACCACATGTGAGCCACGGTCATCCGGTTCTGAGTCAGGGTACCCGTTTTGTCAGAGCAAATTGTAGACGTGGAGCCAAGAGTTTCCACAGCTTCCAAATTCTTCACAAGACAATTCTTACGAGCCATGCGTTTGGCTGTGAGCGTCAGACAAACCTACAGAGTGACGAAGAGATGGATGTGTGTATGCAATGCAGTCCTGTCTCCTCACATCTTTTGTGAAAAGGAGCATAAAATGTGCTTTTGAAAAGCATGGACCAGCAGTTGCTGAAAGCTGCTCATCCAACAAATATCCGCTCTCAACTTACTGTGACAGTAGCAAGCAGACCCTCAGGCACGTTGGCCACAATGATGCCAATAAGGAAAATAACAGCCTCCAGCCAAGTGTATTCAAGAATCAGTGAAAGGATGAAGAAGGAAACCCCAAGGAATACAGCTACACCAGTAATTATGTGGATGAAGTGCTCAATTTCTTTGGAGATGGGTGTCTGTCCCCCTTCCAGTCCAGAGGCCAATGAGGCAATGCGGCCCATTACAGTACGATCGCCAGTGTTAACAACTACACCACGGGCAGTACCTGGAGACAATGATCAAGAACATGGTTAAATCAGGCATCTATGTGACAACTATCTTAGTTGTGAAAATGCACTTCACTGTAAACAGAGGTTACTCCCTCTCAAGCAGATCAAAAGATACTGTAACTCCATCCAGAATGGTAGCACACCGATTTTCACCCCAATCTTCATTCCTAATAATCTACCACATCTTTGCTTTTTGTCCTGTGGAGATAAGCTATCCACTATCCATGTCTGCCCCCCCCCCCAGCAAAGAATCCTCTCCAGCACAATAACTATCAACACAGCATGTTTGGGTGGCAAGATTTTCCAGGTGTCTGACAAGCTCATCACAAAACAAGTATAGCCAAACAAATGGCAGGAGCTACTACAGCAAGAGACAGGTTTGTACTCCAGTTTTGACTGAGGCCTGGTTGGAATTAAGTTCTCCAAACTACCAAGCATCTTTGCCTGAATGTCCTCTTTGTTCAGAGAGAATGCAGAAACAAGCAACTGCCTGCTGTTTTTGTTGGGCAAAACAGTAACTTGCCAGCTCCAGTGTGCTGACTGAAAAGCTACCCTGCTGGCAAGAGCTCCCCTCATTCTCCCTTGGCCCTTACTATTCATCATTTTGATGCTCCACTGGCTCATTTGATCAAACAGTGTAAAAACCACTTTTTCTCTTTTTACCTTCAACACAATTGGTAGAGAAAAAAGCAATATTCCTCGTCTCTAGCGGGTTCTCATTTGTGAAGTCTGGTGACCTTGTTTGAGGTTCTGATTCACCCGTGAGAGAAGAGTTGTCCACCTGCATGAGAAAACATGTCAGAGGAAGATTGAACAAAAGATTGCAACAGGAGTGGGCACCTGCACTGGTCCCTCAGAAGATCTTGGAGGGCTACACCCCACCAAAACAAAACAAAAACAAAAAGTTTCGTGACAAGGGGAAACTGACCCAGACGTCCAGTTCCTAGTTGGTTCCCATTAGAAGTAAAGGTCTCCCTCCCATGGGCCTACAATGGCAAAAAAGGGGAAAATTGACCCCCAAAATTGACCAGGATATTTTGGGGCAATTTTTCTTTAAAAACAAACGAAGAAACAAATTTGGACCCTGGGAGCTATACTGGCTGCATATGGTCTTCCTGCCATACTTTCTCTACCCTGGGTTACAAGGAGGAAATAAACCTAAGGTAGGCCTGATAAATTAAACAGGTGCATTTTAGCCTCTTCGATACTGCACATACCTTACAGCCATGGGCTGAAATGATCCTGAGATCTGCTGGAATTCTGTCTCCTCCCTTCACCTCCACTAAATCTCCAACAACCACTCCTTCAGCATTGATGCTCAACTTCTCTCCATTTCGGATCACCAGAGCTTGCTGCAACAAAGAGGAGGCGTTTTCAAATGGTACCCAACAACACCCAAGCATTTGATAAGTTCCTTTCACCCACTTGGTACTGGTTATCTACCACCACACAGAACAGCAGCAGCAGAAGTGGAACATGCTGTCCTTACATACCTGAGGTACCATATTTTTGAAGGATTCCATGATCTTTGAACTCTTTGCTTCTTGGTAGTAAGAGAAGCAACCAGTTATGATGACAACAGCAGCCAACACGATACCAAGATACAACTAGAAGATACAAATGCAAAGCTTAGATCAGTTTAAGTGAGAAGTGTTTCAAATGATACAGTGTCATAAAATCAATGGTAAGCATACAATTCTAAGCCTTGATTGTACAGTGGAAAAGTGTTCCCCTTTGAACTGAGCTGTACATGTTAGACAAGTCAGAACAGCTATTTAGCTTAATACCACATCCATTTCTCCCATCCATACCATGTATTTACTCACATTGTCTTTGTTTGCCTCCTCTCCTGTTCCAGCTTGAATACCATATGCCAAAAAACAAAGAATTGCTCCAATCCACAGGAGAAGGGCAAAGCCCCCAAACAGCTGCCGGCAGAATTTGACCCATTCTGGGGTTGTGGGAGGAGGAGTGAGAGTATTGGGGCCATCACGAGCCAAGATCTCTGCAGCACGGGCAGGAGTCAGGCCCTAAAAATCAGAAAGGGAAAGAGAAAAACTGACATATGCTATAATGCCTAAATGCTATTACATCTGTGCTCAACTCAGGAGAGATCATCCTCAAGGCTAAGAAACTGTTTCAGTAGCCAACCCAAAATGCAAATTCTTTTGTTATTGATCTCCCCTACAAAGTCAATTTATTTAAGTTAACTTCCGTGTTAGTGATAATTTCCCCTATTTCAACAGAGTTTTGGTTAGCGCCGTCAGCAAACTTAAGTCTCTGTAAGTATGCATGCAATTAATACAGATGTAGTTTCTTACTGATATGTTAAAGATTTATCTTCCAACAGGAAATTAAACAATTATGAACAAGACTGTCACAACAATTTCAGTTCATTATTGCTTTGCATCTAACATAAGCATAAGTAGGGAACAATTAATCCATCTAACAGTTTCAGACTAATTTGCATCACAGTAAAAAACATCTCACCAATCATCTATACTGTGCTAGAGCACCACAGCCCTTTGCCTGCATACTGAATAAATGGAAACCAGATCTCCAGGAATCTGTCCCCCCCATCTAGTAATTGCTTTGCTTTGAAATTTTTTTTAAAGTTAGTTTTTCCATCAGGGTTACAGCTCATGCAATAACATTGAACCTTTTAGCATCTCCAACATCTTGCAATCTCTTAACAACATGGCAGTTAAAAGAAGGGAAATAAGAATGTTATGAGGCAAACACTCATTCTTGCTCACATAAAGAGATAAGAATACTAGACACTCACAGACCTCTGTTTCCTGTACTATGGTTTCTGACACTGTGGCTAGCTAAAATCACACATTTTAGAGTTTTCTAGTCACGTGTATATTAGGGATCCCATATTCCCACACAAAACAATTATCTTCAAAAGCAACAACCTTATTTTCAGTCAATGCATGTACATTCTGTATACTTTCTTCTGATGAAGGGGGAAGGACTCTTCTCAAGTGGCATATATCAAGTGTACTTTTTGCTGTACTTCTATATTTTATAAATGAGCATTTGTGTTTTCAAAAAGTCATCTGGCTATTTACAAATAGTTTTTTGATTTATTAAAATGATATTAAAAGTTGCAGTGCTTTAACCAAGCCTGCATTAAATTATCTGTTTCAGGTGTGCAACTGTTCTGACCCATGTAGGATAGAAGCCCATATTCTATAAGAGCAGAAATGGCAAACTGGCATTTCACAGCAAGGCATGAGCGTCCTGGCCAAAACCAAGGAGCAACTTTTCAGTAGGATAGGGATGGGGTGGGGTGTTGTAGTGGCTCCTTTCCTACTGGTAGATGAACTGTTAAAAAAATAAGGACTCTAGCAGTTTTTCTGCTCTTTCAAAGCCAAAGAAAAAACCTCCAATAAAAATGGCCACATTACCCGGCTGAGGTCTGTTCCATATTTCCGATGAAGTTCATCAAGGCTGAGTTTGTGATCATCCTGCAAAGTAAAAAAGATAAATGCAACAAGATCCACACACTGAAAAGTGTTGTCAATAATCACAATGAGGTTCAACAGCAAAGTTAAGCTGAAGAGGTTTCCACTACTGATAAGGCAACTTAAAATTTGTCAATACTCCTAAGATCTGCTGATTCTAGCCAAACAATAGCTTTATCTACTGCATCTTGTTTGAACATTTACTTATTGTACACAGCTTTACAGAACTAACAGATACACACACACACCATTCTTTCTACTGGAGACCCTAGGCTGCACAACTTCTAAAACCTACTGAAGTCCATGACTCAAGCAGCTACCATTCAGTCAGTGGTCCATATGTCAATGACTTGAGCTTTGAATTCTGAATCTTAACTTTGCCTTACGTTCACTAGATTCTCTTTCACCTTCAGCTGTAAATTACTTTACAGGTTTATTACAAGAACATGATGACATATGCGAGGAACTTATGATTACTTTAAATGAATAATAATACTTAGATTTTATATTATTATTATACACAAGAAGACTTCCTTGTTGTCCATTTTAAGCTACACTCAACAGAAGATTACCCCCTTCCACACACCCAATCCAATGTCAAAACAATGGTCATACATATTTTTTTTTCACAAAAGAAAAAAGCTACCTGGGATGAGTGGCAGAGAGTAATGAAAGGCTAAAATTTAGGCCAATAAGTTCATGAGCCAACTTCCTCCCCTTCTCTCTTAGGTGAAGAGTTTTTCTTACCAGTGAAACTTCCTTCTTCAGTTCTTCCATATCCTTCTCTTTCTTCCCCTTTTTCGTCTTGGATCCATGCTCGTTTGTAGCGGCCGGCTCATATTTGTCACGCCCAGTCTACAAGAAAACCAGGTAGGATGAGGAGCTGCCTTGCACTGAATCAGGCCTCTGGACCATCCAGTTCAGTACTATGCAGAGTCAAAACACATGCTCTGCCTTGCAGCATGACATCCTCCATCAAACAGAGAGATCTGGTAAGGACTCTGGAAGTGATCATTCTGGGACACTGGGATCCCTTCAAACTCTTAGGCCTATTAAATACAACAGGATAAACATTCACAAAAGGGGACTGTAAGTATCACAATGCAAGAGAACTACAGGACCAGGCGCTCAAGCATGATTTTCATCAGCTATTCTCAGTGGTGCAACATATCTGCTTGATCTACAAGTGACTTAAAGGAAAATACAATCTAGGTCCAAAACACATTGCAGAAATAATCCAGTTTGAGATCGCTTTAACTGCCTTGGCTCAATGCTAGGGAATTCTGGGAACTGTAATTCTGTGAGACATTTAGCCTTTTCTGTCAGAAAGACGGAGTGCCACTATAAACTACAGTTCCCAGGGTTCCCTAGCATTGAGTCAGGCTAGTTAAAATGGTCTCAAACTGGATTATTTCTGCAGTATGTTCTGGACCCAAGTGCCATTTAAACATTACAAACTCAAACGCACATCCATCCCATTACAACAAGGGTAACAACCAAAGATTCTAGCTAAAACCTGACTGAATTAAAGAAAGTGTCAGGAAAGCCTCCCTCCATGTATATCATTTGACAAAAGGGGAGAAAAGCCCACTCCAAGTCCTCACGATCCATGCTTAATAAGTCACCCACACATAGTTTGGTTCTGAAACTACTGGAGGCTAAATAAAAGCACAAACACTCCATTTAGAAAGTTTAGCTATGGTTTGGTATGATATCTAATCATGGTTTGTAAACTATGGTTTATTTCAGTCTATAAATCAGAGTTCAAGTTATCATTCTGTCTCATAGTTTCTAGATACTGGACACAGATGTGAAGTTCTGGGGGGGAGAACCCTTCCCCTTTCCCCACAGAATGCTTTGGGGGGGGAAAATTATTTTCTCTTCCCTTCCTGCGTCATCTCTAACCCCATGTATGGGAGTGAACTCAAAGGTAAGTGCAAAAGGGAAAACCCCAAAAGAGACAAGCAGCTCTAAAACAATTTTCATGTTATATTTTTGGAAACTCAAACCACATTTTAAGTTATAAACTATGATTAGCACAAAACTACCATTTGATGTGATATCTGGATTGAATCAATGTCAGAATGATTCCATTCACTGTCTTTTTTATTTTTAGTACTGGAAGAACTCCCACCCGCCCACAGCAGTTGATATGCCCATTTGCTCATCATTCTATGTCTGCAATCCAATGGAATTATTTAGATTTATACAAGTGATCTCTATGTGTACACAAAACAGGTCATTTAGAAACAGACATTCTACTACATGCCTAATCTTTGTAAGTCTGTGGTGGTTTCTAAGAAAATTCCATAAAAGTCTTATCACAAGATTAGACTTTGTGGAACAGTTGTTTTGTTCTCAATGTTTTAGCTTTACAAACTGGACTGTGGAGGAAGGGGAAAAAACCCTGAATTATACGATTTGATTTTTTGAATTCTGCTTCCTTTTCTGATAATAAGAGACCCACCCAACTCATCTTCCAGACACATATTGGCAGAAGAGTATATGAAGATCTTTGCAGCATTGCTATGAATTTCCCGAAAGGAGAACTGGGGGAAAGAGAATTTAGCAGCAGGACTAACCCCTTCCCCATATCCTCTTCCCCATATACCAGGGGTAGGCAACCTTTCCCCTTTAAGGGCCAAGGGACTTCAGCTCCCAGAATCCTAGGAGCTATTGGCCAACATGGGATTATTGGCCAACATGGCTGAGGCTTCTGAGAGCTGAAGTCCCTCGGCCCTTAAAGGGGAAAGGTTGCCTACCCCTGCCATATACCATATAGCAAGGTATGTACAGACAAAGGATTATTGGTAATTCCACCACTTCATACAGCTCTGTCTGCAAGCCTTTTAGGATCTGGCTCTGCATTTGCAGAACAGTCTTCCTTTGCAATTCCAGTTGGAGGAGGATCTTAACCACTTTCGCAAAGGGCCAAAGACCATCCTCTTCGATTCACTGGATTACCGATTTGTCAGTTGTGCCTAGGGTTGCTGAGATGGGTTTATCTCAGTAAACTCCTGAGATAAGGATTTTATTTTAGTATATTAGCATAATATTTTAGTATATTAGCATTTTATAGTCTTGTGTGTTATTGTCTATTTTTGATTGTATATGTTTGATGCTCTACCCTTTGGTGGAAAGGGTGTTATAAACAAACGTCTTATTATTATTGTTATTATCCTCTCTTTCATACCCACATCTGGGCAGCATCCCCTCTTTCATCCCCACAACATCTCTAGGCATTTCTACTCAGTAGCACCTTTTTTCTACTGCTGCTTGCAAGATGTCCAACTGCAGCTGAAGGATACCCTAAACTCAGGGTGACCCGATGTCATAACTACAAAGGAGGACAAGGCATCGCAAAATGTATGACATTCAAGAGGTACTGTAAAGCTCTGTTAACTGGGAAAAAGATACCTGTCCTCTCTCACTGATCAAGTCTTAACTTTCAGCCCAAGTTGGCTGTCCCAATATGGCCACTGCACACTGGTGGGAGGGCAGCACTGGTCTGTTCTTGTGGCTGTTTCCTTCATGCCCCTTCCCCTGCTCACCACTGGAGGTGTCTCATCCCAGATTTAACCTCCTCTGCACCCACACTGCAGAAATAATCCAGTTTGACACCACTATAACTGACATGGCTGCATGCTATGGAATTCTGGGGGTTTGTAGTTTGTTTTGGCACCAGAGCAAAGCTCTGTGAGTACCCTGAGAGAAAAGCAAAGCTCTGGTGCCACAATAACCATTTCCATTGAGCCATTACAGTTCAAAGTGGTGTCAAACTGGATTATTTCTGCAGTGAGGATGCAGCCCTGGTAACGCAAGAGAAAGTTCCAATATTGATTTCTTAAACATGGACCTTTAAAGGGAACCCTGGTGAGCTGGAGCACTGTAGACGTAACAGAGATCCAGGAGCTATGTTATATTTAGCAGCTTGATTGCATAAAATTAGACCAGTTTTTCTTAAGCCAAGCCATGCTCAGTCTGAAGATACCTTGTCATCATATTTACTTAAAAGTTTTGGAATTTTTTGTTGTTATTGTGTACCTTCAGCAAATTTCTGACCTATGACAACCCTAAGGCAAACATATTATGGGAGTTTTCTTGTTCAGAGGGGGTTCGCCATTGCCTTCCCCTGAAGCTGAGAGTGTGTGTTTGTGTAAGGTCATCCAGTGGGTTTCCAAAGCAGAGCAGGGATCTGAACCATGAAAGCCAGCATGGTGTAGTGGTTTGAGTGTTGGACAACAACTCCGGAGATCAAGGTTTGATTCCCAGCTTGGCCATGAAACCCACTGGGTGCCCTGGGCAAGTGACATGCTCCCAGACTCAGGGGAAGGCAGTATCAAACCTCCTCTGAACAAATATTGCTATGTAAACCCCACGAGATTCACCCTGGGATTGCTATAAGTTGGAAATGAAGGCACACAACAACAACAACAAATGTGCACTGAGAGAGTCAGTGTGATGTAGTTGGACTCTGACTCTGAAGATCGGGGTTTGATTCCCAGCATGGGCCATGAAACCCATTGTGTGACCTTGTGCAAATCACACTTTCTCAGCCTCAGGGGAAGGCAACAGCAAACCTCTTCTGAACAAATCTTGCCAAGAAAAGCCTTGGGGCTGTCGTAAGTTGGAAACAACTTGAAGACACACAACAAAGACAACAACAACTACTCCAGGGTAGTAGGGCAATGCTCAACAAGCGGTAAAATACTATTAAGAGGCAAGCCTATTGCCAGCAGAATGAGCAATATTTCACTTCAGAGCTGCTTTTTTAAAATGCTATTTCTGACATAGCATCTAAAATCCAGCATAATTACAGAACTGAAAACCAATATTTATTTTCCTCATACTTTCTGCAATGTGCCCAGAGCTGTCCTCCATGAGGAAGAACACCACCACAGGCTGTTTTCAATAAGTGGAAGGGAGCTTTTGTTCTCTGCCTGTTATCTGTGCAGAAGGTGAAGCCAAGCTGAAAATGCTCCACATTCTTGATGTTTTCACTGCAACGTTTCCACCTCCCCCTTTTCAGGAAAGAGAAGTCATGTGAAGGGAGTGGAAGTAAAATCTACGACAACCTTCCAATAAGCCCTACTTCAATCTCCACAACCTCTTTCTTTAAATACAAATGAGCTGCAAAAAGTCTCAGGGATCATGTTAGACAGAGGCACCAAGAAGAGACCGCTTGGCACAGTGTGGTTCACTTCGACCCTTCTTTTTATACTCCAAGGAAGTGCAACTTATGAATCATACGGGGCACAAACCTTGCTTTGTTCTTTCCCACCTCTCATGGGTCAGACCTCTTCACACATGACATTTCTAAAACGGTTTGGTTTGCCCATTTCCGTGTTTCTCCGCCCCTGGCATGCGTCATGTGCCTGGGAAATTCTGGAGTTTCCCCACCCCAACCTCTTTGTATACTACCAAAGTACATTTAAGTGCTCTGTTTAAATATTACAGTTGGCCAATTCATTCTGCCAGCCCCCAATGCCAAAAGGACTCCAAGAGGTCAGAAGTATACAGTCTGATCTCCATATCCACTGATTTTTTTATCCAGGGATTCAAGCGCTCATAGCTTGAAAATATTTTTAAAATATATGAATTCCAGGACACCATTTTCTTATGTCACTGTATTTAATAGAACTTGAGCATCCATGGATTTTTGTATCCATGAGGGTCCTGGAACCAAACCCCAGCAGATACCAAGGACCAACTGTACATCCACAGCTTGAAAATATTTTTAAGAACTGTATATAAATTCAAAACACCAAACCATGATACACAGAAGAATTATACAAAAAAGATGACAAAATGAAGGACACATGGAATGAAGAGCCATATGAAGATGAATCCCAAATCCTAAAAAGTGAAGTGGAAACTGCAATAAGAGAAATAGCGAAAAACAAATCACCAGGAATAAATGATATTCCAATTGAACTGCTGCAATCCACACTGACAGAGTAAACTCTAGTGCTAACCAACATTATGTCAACAGATATGAAAACAAAACAATGGCCAACAGATTGGAAGTGATCGATATACATCCCCATCAACAAAAAGGGAGACAAGAGATGGCAGCAACTGCAGAACCATAGCACGTATTTCCCAAGCAAGCAAAATCATGCTCAAAATTCCGCAACACAGACCCCAACCATACATGGAGAGAGAAATCCCAGAGGTCCAAGCAGGGTTCAGGAAAGGAAGAGGCACCAGGGACCACACTGCAAACATACGATGGCTAATGGAGCACACCAGAGAATTCCAAAAGAAAATCAGCACGTGCTTTATAGACTATAGCAAAGCCTTTGACTGCATAGATCATGAAAGGTTATGAAAAGCCTTTAAAGACATGGGAGTGCCAACACATCTGAAAGTCCTGAGGAGGAATCTGTAGTCAGGACAAGAGGCTACTGTCAGAACAGAACATGGAGAAACAGAATGTTTCCCAATTGTTAAAGGAGTCAAACAAAGCTGTATCCTTTCACCCTATCTGTTCAACTTGTATGCAGAACATATTATAAGAAAAGCAGGCTTGGACACAGGAGGAGGAGGAGTGAAAACAGGAGGAAGGAATATCAACAATCTAAGATATGCAGATGACACCATAGTACTAGCAGAAAACCTCACAGACCTGGAACACCTACTAAGGAAGATCAGAGAAGCAAGTGCTAAGGCAGGCTTAATGTTGAACATAAAGAAAACAAAAATAATGACCACTGAGCACCTTCACAAGTTCAACCTAGACAATGAAGAAATAGAAATAGTAAAAGAATTTCCATGTCTGGGATCAAACATGGATAGAAATGGGGACTGCAGTCAGGAAATCAGAAGAAGATTAAGAATGGGAACGGTGGCTATGAAAGAACTAGAAAAGATCCTAAAATGCAAAGATATACAACTCCGCACAAAAGTTAGAATCATACAAGCCATCACATTCCCTATTACCAGGTATGGATGTGAGAGCTGGACAGTTAAGAAAGATGATATAAAGAAAGAAAATCAATGCATTTGAGATAGTGTGGTGCTGGAGAAAAGTGCTGAGGATCCCATGGACAGCCAAAACGAAGAACAAGTGGGTCCTAGAGCAGATCAAATCAGAAGTCAAGATGACCAAACTGAGGCTGTCGTACTTTGGACACGTCATGAGAAGAGAGGACTCTTTGGAAAAGACAATAATGCTGGGGAAGGTAGAGGGAGGTAGGAAGAGAGGAAGGTCACATGCTAAATGGATGGACTCTATTAAGGAGGTCACTGGTATTAAGGGGTTACAGGAATTAAGCAGAGCAGTGGAGGATAGAGGGTCTTGGAAATGTCTCATCGATAGGGTTGCCATGAGCCGAGATTAACTCGAGGGCAGTTAACAACAACAAACAATACATTCCAAAAAGCAAACCATGATTTTGCTATTTTATATAAGAGGCACCATTTTATTATGCCACTGTATTTAATCGGAATCGAGCATTCACAAATTGTTGTATCCTCGGGTGTCCTGGAAGACCCCAGCAGATACCAAGGACCCACTGTATAGTCAGCCCTTCGTATCCATGGATTATTTATCCGTGGATTCAAGCATCCATGGCTTGAAAATATTTTAAAAATATATAAATTCCAAAAAACAAACCCTGATTTTGCCATTTTATATAAGAAACGCCATTTTACTATACCATTGTATGTAATGGGACTTGAGCATCCACAGATGTTGATAACCAAACCCCAGCAGATACCAAGGGCTCACGGCACTTCCTATTTTTAGTACATGTTTTCATGGATGTTTGGTTTAGATGTAGCATGGCAATTGTCCTAATTTAGACAATGCTAACTTAATTCCTCACCACTGACTCCAATCAGTAACAGGCTGGAGCAGTAGGCACAATGAAATACAATTAATCATAAGGGAAAGGCCTCAAATTCCTTGTCGCGTGCCTCAAATCACTACACCATGCTGGATCCTTCTCTAAATCCTAATTCTAATATTCAAGAAATTCCAATTAATTGCAAGCCTGAGCAAAAACAGAGCTCTGTAGATCACAACAGATGGGCTACACATTCCCACGAGTCCTAGTTTACTGGGGTTTTTTTTTTCTTGAAGACTATATGTGAGGGTGTTGAGCCAACATTATTAAACCAAGCATCTATTGATATAATTCAGATTCCTCTTCTAGTGGAAACAGTCCTATAAAAGGCCTTGATATTTCTATTCATGATGCAATCCATTTTTAATTTAACCAATGGACAGCTTCTTTTGAAATACCAGTGTGACCAATTAGGTGAATAAAGTGTTGAATTCCCAATCCAGCAGCAAAACTGTTAAGTCAACAGATATACTTCAAGCCTGAAAATATTAAATGCTGATTTATGAAGCACAAAAGTGAGTGCTGCTATAAACACATACAACCTCAAATAACTCATACAACCTGGACATGTGTCCAGATCAAGTAAAAGTACTTATTTTTGCAAACAAATATTCTAATAACACAAACTGTACAAATAAATTATAAACTTTTGCAATTTTAATTAAAATACATATGCAAAAGCTAACATTCAAAAGAATACTAAGGATGGATCATACACCCATCTGCTTATGTTTCAAATCCCAATAAGATTGCTTCAGAAAAGAAATGCCTGGATTGTGCTGAAAGTCATGGGGTCATGAGCAGATAAGACAGAAGGTGAAGGGTATGATAAATATCATTGTGCTGAGATATGGAGAACACCAGAATGAAGGTTACAGGCCTCAAGCCAAGGTATCTCAAGCTCAATGGCTTAATTTGCAATTAATAGGGTTGGTGCAAAGATTTAGAAAATTTGCTGAAAGTGTATGTATCTATTGTCTTGCAGCATTATAAAGTTTTCTGGGCAATTTACAAGAAATAAAAAGCTTATTTTAATTGCAGAATAGAGCATTTTAAAAAGTAAACATCAGAATGAGATGCTGGTTTCAGAATGCAAGGCCTCCCCCACAAACACATACACTGTCTACCCACTGTAAAAAAATATCAAGAGCTCCTCCATATTTTGAGGGCTTGAACCACTGGACCTGCTCCTACCATGCTCGGAAGGCAAGAGAAAGCAGAGAATTAAACATGGAGGAGGGCTGCACTTTCAATCTGGACTAGATAAAAGCCAGAGTACATAAAACAAAGTCCCTGGGAATCTGCTTTGCTATTGTAGTGACATCATTAAAACAGCATCCCAAAGAGCTGAAGCGGCTACTGTTCTGTGGCCTCAGCAACAGATGCAAGACTGTTCTCTTCTGAAGGCAAGTCGCAATGACCTCTTCCTCCACCCCACACCATGGCTGGGGAGGAAAGAGAAAAGGCTAAAGCCATTTATCACATGGATGAAGCCGGGTACCCTGCAAAGCAAGAAAGGATGCTGTCTTTTGTAGAAGCCAGAGCTGAATATTCAGTACCTGGCTGCTGCCACCTCAGACTCTAATCCAGTGGTTCCCTGGTTTCCCTAGATTTGTGGGGCTTCAACTCCCAGGAACCTCAGCCAGCTTAAACAACAGCCGGGAAATTCTGGAAGCAGAAGTCCATAATATCTGGAGAACCAGAGTTTGGGAATCACTGGTCTGATCTATTGTTTAAGAAAGGCTACTGAATTGGGGGGAAAGCCAGTGTTGCATAGTGGTTTGAGAGTTGGACTACAACTCTGGAGACCAGTGTTTGATTCCCAGCTCTGCTGTGAAACCCTTGTGCAATCACACTCTCTCAGCCTTAGGCAATGGCAAACCTCCTCTGAACAAATCTTGTCATGACAACTCCATGATAGGGTTGCCATAAATAGAAACAACTTGAAGGCAATCTGATTTGGGGGTGGGGGGAAATGACAAAAGTGGGATCCTTTGTTCAGTGCATCCTTGGACTAATCTACTGCTACCAATTCCCAAAGCCCTCCGGCAAAAACGGGCTAGACAGAATTCAGGAAAGCGAGTTATTTTCCTTCCACACTGCAGAAACAATCCAGTTTGACACCACTTTAACTGCTGTGGCTCCATGGAATTCTGGGAACTGTAGTTTGTTCTGGCACCAAGATCTCTAACAGAGAGGCTAAATGTCTCACAGAATTACAAATCCCAGAATTCCATAGCATTGAGCCATGACAGTTAAAGTAGCGTCAAACTGGATTATTTCTGCAGTGAGGATGCCATGGCTACCACACTGGAAAACAGTGGATGCCCCATTTCCTTAATGCACCAGTCCTCCAACATTGGTACAGTACTAGATCCCTTGGGTTTTCTGTTCTAACTACAAGCACAACAGACTAGCAAGGCCCCCCACTGTGTGAAGAAGCATCATGCTGAGTTGACAGGGCTCAGCCAGTGTGGAGGGAACACCAATACACATAGTATTTTAATATTTCAGCCTTATACTCCTCTGGATTGGGACTGGGATCAAAACTATAGAAACAAGCCAATTAGGCCAGTGATTCCCAAACTTTGGTCCTCCAGGTGTTTGGGACTTTCAGTTTCCAGAAGCCCCGGCCAGGTTAACCAACAGTGAGGAATTCTTGGAGCTGAAGTCCAAAGCATCTGGAGGACCAAAGTCTGGGAACCAGTTGGTTCTAGGCTAACCACCTATCTGTAAACAAACCGTAATTCTGCCTTCCCCCTCGCTATATTTCAGAGGAAGAAACTGGTAAAACCACTTCTGAGTATTCCTTGCCTAAGAAAACCTTCTCAAATTCATGAGGTTGAGAGCCAGCATGGTGTAGTGGTTTGAATGTTGGATTATGACTCTGGAGACCAGAGTTTGATTCCTGGCTTGGCCATGAAACCAACTGAGTGAGCTTGATCAAATCACATGCTCTCAGCCTAGGGGAAGGCAATGGCAAACCTCCTCTGAACAAATCTTGCCAAAACGCCATGACAGGTTCGCCTTAAGGTCATCATAAGTTGGAAACGACTTGAAGGCACATAACAAGAAGAAAATCCTATAGAATCCATGAGGTTGCCATGAAACAACAGGCAACCTGAAGGCACATACACAAACCCCAGAATTGCACCAGGCCTTCAAGAAGGGAAAAATGAAGATGACCTAGCATCTAATGTGATTTTATCCAAACAGAAG
This sequence comes from Phrynosoma blainvillii, assembly GCA_026167975.1. Taxonomy (NCBI): domain Eukaryota; kingdom Metazoa; phylum Chordata; class Lepidosauria; order Squamata; family Phrynosomatidae; genus Phrynosoma; species Phrynosoma blainvillii. The sequence goes on along the minus strand of JANUYF010000002.1, from coordinate 170,348,073 downwards.
TGTTACCACATCATTTGTCTAGCAGATGATGTTCTAGACATATGTGAGTTCCTAACCTCTTTCTGATATATTGCCTGTTGCAGGTCAGATGCATTTGTCATTGCAAGGGCGTGACTTAGTGAGAAAGTCCAAAGGCTGTAACCACTGTTCAAGACAGCCCTCCTCTCCCTCTGTGAGGCAATAGAAAAATTAACCCTCTTGACAGATGTTGGGTAGGGTATTCATACCAGAAAATGACAGTGGCAACAGAGCTTACAGAATAAATGCAAAAGGTCTGTGTGTGAGAGTGCCAAAACTGGGGCTGGAAAGTAAGGCAACAGCAATGCCTCTCTCACTTGACCATTTCAGGGAAAAACGAGCTCCTTCAACATGCTTATCTCTCTCCTCAAGTCTTCCATTCCTTTTATGGGCCACAGCATCCCTTCTCATGAAGGGGGCCTTACTGTGGATACAATCCAAGTGAACGTACTATCTCTTTGAGGCAAGGGTGGTCTGCCCACAGACAAGACAGATAGCCATGGGAAGCACCATTCTTAGAAGAAGATGCTTTCATCTGCAAGAACAGAGCACTAGGTCACAACACTCCTGTCTCTGGCTAACAATGACAGTGTTCCCCATTATGCTTTACCCGCCCCCCCTTTGCCCCAACAAAATGTCACGGGCAAAGTTACTCTCCTATTCCTGGGACCTGCAATCCCAAATCCAGGGTAACTCAAAAATAAGGGGGTAGAAAACCTGCCACCAGCTAGGAACCTTACTGGTATTTAATCTCAGGACTGAAAATTCAGGCAGAGTACCATACCACATCTACCCCTTGAAGGCTGTGTGTGCACACATTTTTTGTGTTACAGCTGTGCTGCATACTCCCACAAGAGATTTGCCCAACAAACCCACTCACTAGGTTTCCAGGGAATTATGCTTCTGAGGAGGGATCCACTCAGAAGCCCAACTTAAGAAACCTTTCTTCTTCCCAGTGCTCTGATGAGCTTTTTTTTGTTTTTTGTTAACTGCCCTCCAGTTGATTTTGACCCATGGCGAACCTGTGAATGAAATAGCTCCAAGAACCCATGTCCTCCACTCGTCTGCTTAGTTCTTGTAAACTCATACCCATGACCTCTTTAATAAAATACATCCTGAAGACAGACTGCACTGAACACTCAAAACTGTTGTTGTTGTGTCCCTTCAAGTCATTTCCAACCTATGGCGACCCAAAGGTAATCCTATCATGGGTTTTTCTTGGCAAATTTCTGCAGAAGGGGTTTGCCATTGCCACCCTCTGTGGCTGAGAGTGTGTGACTTGCCATGGTTACCCAATGGGTGTCATGGCTGAGCCAGCATTCAAACCCTGGTCTCCAGAGTTGTAGTCCAACGCTCAAACCACTTCTCCACATTGGCACAAAATTACAGTAGGATTAAAGATATCCTCTCCTGTTCCTTGCAGATACAGTGCAGTAGGAGTCAGTGATGCCCAAATTACAGATTAACATTGGCCAAGTCAAATCCCAAGTAAGTCACAGTCAGTTAATAGATAACAGTTCCTCTGACCAAAAAATAAGCAAATAAACCCACCTGCTCAGGTACAGCTAGCCTGCTGTAACTGATATCTAATGTGGAGGAGATTTTTGTTGGAACCATCAGCAGAAACACTTTGACTAGAACTCTGTTATTTCAGATAGAAATGGTGAGCCCCTTGCATGCTGCTAACCAAGGCAACAATGAGGTTGATGCATCAGATTCAGAAAACAATAGTCATATATATGATATCATGCTTTCCTCAGACTAAGCATCAATGCAATCTACTGGTAGGCTCAGAAATCCAAAATTATTCACAATCACTTCTGATATTTCATCCTGAAATTAGGTTGCGAGTGCAACTCCAGCAACAGCACAATTTCTCAGGTTAAGTGTTACAGAGGAAAAATCACAATTTTGTGAGTTTCATCAAAGCAAGGGATCAGATTGGTGACTGAAGGGCTGCACGCACGCTTACTGATAGGTATGTATTTCCTAATTTCAATTACTGTGCAATGTACAAATTCCTTCCCTTTGTAACAATGATACTCTGATGGCATTCCAGAGAAGAGTGGGAATCTGGCATTATCAGGTGCAGCCAACATGCTCAACTGCTCCTCCTGATCCGGCAGTGTAAAAAAACACACTGTACATATTCAATAAGCCAGGGAACTTATCGTTGTGTCCAAAAGTGATATCTGTGCAGCAGAAATTCTACAAGAGCTCTTATGCAACCACTACAATGATAAGGGTACAACTGCTACCACGCCTTAGATACAAGGGGTGGGGAAAATGCAATCTTTGGACCACTGGACTCTAAGTTGGGGCCCCAGACCCCCTCAGTTTAGAAAAAGACATTGGATTTGTTTTTGCTCATTCCCCCTATGGCCTAAGCCTCTGCAAGATGTAGCACTTTGGCCCTTACACAAACCCCTCAAATCAGAGGAAAGCAAAACCAAAAGTGATGTGCTATCTCTTCTGGTTGTGCAGGGTATACCAGGGAGGTCCCTTGGCAGGGTTGTGGCAATGTAAAATGGCCCCCTCCTCTTCCACAGCTGCTTACTACAACCTTTCCTCTAGCTCAGTGATTCCCAAACTCTGGTCTTCCATGCATTTTGGACTTCAATACCCAGAAGCCCCAGCCAGCTGGGCCAACAGTCAGGAATTCTGGGATCTGAATTCCAAACACCTGGTGGATCAAAGTTTGGGAACCGCTGCTTAGCTTTTCCTTGTTCTGGGACATTCAAACGATGGATAACTCAGGGGCTGAACAGATCGGCCCAATGGAGCGGCTCTGTGCTGCCCCTTTACTTGCCAGATCAAGGCCACGGCAACTGCACACCGCAGCCCCTATCTGGTGCTTTGTTGCTCCTTTTTAGAGCGGCAAATACTTGTCCTTGCCACAGCAGCTTTTCAGCACTTCTTTGGTGCGTGTGCAGACACTGCGCCAAAGGAGCGCCCTGATGCCTCCTGCCGTGTGGTGGGGCGCACAGCGTGAATCCAGCAAGAGGACAGAGTCGGGACGGCCAGCATGCGGTCGCCATGCCTCCACTCTGTCCCCAGGGCGGCTCTTTATGCTGGTCTGATCAGCCTCTGAGTTTAAAATCTCAGATAAGGGTAAGTGAACTAGTAGAGTACACATACGCCAAGAGAAAGAGATAGCACAAGCTCAAGAGATGCACAAGTTAGTTTCTTAGAAAGAAATCAAGAGCCCCTGTGACACAATGGAAAACTCAACCCTCCTGCCTGAATCTATTATGTTGTTCAGCACTTTTGAACTTGTGTTAAAACAAAAACCACTACAGATATTGGCTACATTCTTTTATCACTATTACTTTCTTGCTATGCAATCATAAATTTGAGGTTGTAATGACAACCAGTGTGATGCAGTGTTTTGACAAGCACTGGACTCTGGAGACCACGGTTCAATTCCCTGCTCAGCCATGGAAACCCACTGGGTGACCTTGGGCAAGTCACACTCTCTCAGCCCCAGGAGAGGGCAATGGCAAACCCCCTCTGAAGAATCTTGCCAAGAAAACTCAAGGATAGGTTCGCCTTAAGTCAGAAACAACTTGAAGGCACACAAGAACAACAAAACAATTGAAATTTTAAAACATGGCTGATATCAGAAATTTGTAAAAATTACATGCCTACATAGATTACTAATACTGTTTTCTGAACAGTGCCACAAACACCTTAGTACAGAGATTTTTAGTTCCACCATTACAGGGTTGTTCAGGTATACGTGAAACAAGCATAGAGGTGGAAGAGCCATGCTGGGAAAAAGCCACACACACATGTATTTGATATCAGTTCTTAAAGGGCATACAGAAGGTCAAAAGTCAGTTGCAGGCCAATATCCAAAAACCCGGTTGGAACGGAGGGGCCCTGCTGGCATTCATAGTAATAATCTGGTGCAAGCAGGTTTATGTCTTGAGGCTCTACTTGAATCTCTGGTTACGTAAGCACCAAATCCAAGAGTTAGTTGCAAAACAGGTTCAAGTAATTTTCCATTTTTTTCATGCTGAAATATGTTCATCCTTTGACTATTCCATGCAGCGTGGAGGTTGTTTTTTTACTTGAAACTCAAACTGACTCTTCTGAATCTGAGATCCCTTTGTGGTTTGCTTACCGAAGCCAGTGCTAACAAGGAGAATTCCCAGACTGCAGAACTTCAGCTTTGTTTGTTTAAACCCAGCCAGGGCACTAACAGCCCATGTTCAATGGAAGCACTTATGTTTTGTGGCAATTAAGGCTGCAAATGGTAAAGAACTAAACAACAAAAAATGAACTTGTTGCCGGTAAAGACCAGTCTAAACTGTTACTTACCACCAGAACCTCGTCTGTAACTTTTCTCTAGAGAAATTGGAAGGTGCATCCGGAACTGTAAAGCTTGCTATTGCTACGTTAAGGATTTTGCAAGTAACTCTCTACATCAGTGATACCTAGAGAAGTGTTTTATCTAGGAAGTTCTAGGTTCTCCAGCACAACTCTATGGTCAATCGGAGTTGAGCTGGAGGAACTAGAGATTCCTAAAGAGAATGTATTACTCAAACCCACAAATAATAAAATCTGCAAAAGTCAAAGCCACAAATGGGGAGGGTCAACTGTAAAGCCCTGTAAGTGGAAAGGCAAAACGAAAATGTGTTCCATATATAGCTAGCATGGTGGGGTGGTTTGAGTGCTGGATTGAGACTCTGGAGACCAGGGTTTGAACCCCACTTGGCCATGAAATCCATTGGGTGACCTTGGGAAAGTCTTGGTCCAGAAGCTACTGGCTGCTAGTCCTTGGCAAGTTTCCAGAAAAGAAACAATTGTAATCAATAGGCACAAAAATGGTGCAAAAGCGCACCCGACCCCCAACTATAAATTTATGATTGCGTAGACTTATGGCAACCCTAAGGAGATTTTCATGGCAAGTTTCATTCAGAGAGGGTTTGCCATTCCTGTCCTCTGAGGCTGAGAAAGTGGAACTTGCTCAAGGTTACCCAGTGAGTTTCCACGACTGAGTTGGGATTCGAACCCTGCTCTCCAAGAGTAATAGTCCAGTGCTCAAACCACACCACCAGATTCGCTGTCTAGATAAGATAAGTGGTTCCAATAAGTTAAAAGGAGGCCTGCCAAGCTGTATCTGCTTGCCTCCTCTGACATTCACCAACACACTTCAAGACAGCTTGACTCCTGTGGGCCATTCACCACCTAATGAAATAAAACCTTTATATTTTCAAAAACTTTTGGAATATAGGCTTTATATTTTTACTATAACTGATTATCTGTTTTATTCTGTATTTTGTGTTTGTGTATGTAGCTTTTTTTGCATTGTATTTTACTATTGCATTTTCGGCATTTTATTTTAGTATTTTCTATTATTTTAGTAGTTCTAAATGTTTTATTCTGTTGTATATGGAATGGCTGCGTTAAAGAATCCTGGGAACTGTAGTTTATTGTGGCACGACAACTTTCTGACAGAGAAGGCTAAATGTCCCACAAAACTACAGTTCCCAGAATTCCCTACCACTCCGCCAGGGCAGTTAAAACAATCTCAAACCGGATTATTTCTGCAGTGTGTTTTGGACCTTAGTTTTAAAGCTGTGATGTAGCAAGACAGATCCATAAAGGGACCTACTTCATAAAGAATACTCTGTGGCTGCATCCATACTGCATAAATAATGCAGTTTGATACCACTTTAACTGCCATGGCTCGATATTATGGAATTCTGGGGAGTGTGGTTTTGTGTGACATTTATCCTTCTCTCTTCAACAAACTACAGTTCCCAGGATATCCTAGCATGCAGCCATGGCAGTTACAGCAGTGTCAAACTGGATTAATTCTGCAGTGTGGATGCAGCTTGTCTCTGTGAAAGCTGTCTAGAGTCGTCAAAGTTCATATGACAGTAGATCTTTGTGACAAGCACATGGCATACTATGGAACTAGGCTCCATAGAATTGCAGCATCTTGGAGATATGAAAGCTTCCTCAATTAAGCAATTCCTTCTGCTGTCTCTACCTGCCCTGCAATTATATAAGCAATTATCATTCACAATCCTCCTGCAGAACATGGTCCTTGAGGCTCCTGCCGAAAAGGAGTCAAGCATTGCATTCAGATTTAATGCTCGATGGGTATTTCCACATTAAGTGCAAGGACAGACCTGAGTTTAAACTAGGGTCGGTCCCTATTTCTCAACTCCAGCCTACCTCACAGGTTGTTGTGACCATGAAACGCAGGTGGCTATACAGTGGTCCCTCCACATTTGCTGAGGTTAGGGGTGAAGGACCCCTGTGAATGTGGAAAAACCACAGATAAAATAACAGTATTCTTTTTACCTGAGAGGACACCCCTCTAAGAATTTCCAAGTTCTCCTGATCAACTCTATGGTCAACATCTGCCAGAGGTTTATATCACAGAATCATGCTGAAGGACCTACAAATGCCTAGAGAAGTGTTTTCTCTAGGAACTTCAAAGTTCTCCAGCACAAGTCTATGGTCAACTTCTGGCAGAATTGTGCTGGAGGACGAGAGAACATATCAATCAAAACTGCAAATAACCCAATCTGCAAAAAAAGTTCAAATCTGCAAATGTGGAGGGCTAATTGTAAAACCTTGTAAGATCCTGAATGCAAAGTAAAATAAAAGCATGATCAATACATAGCCAGCGTGAGTTGGGACTCTGGAAACCAGGGTTCGAACCCCACGGCCATGAAATCCACTGGGTGACCTTGGGCAAGTCACTCTCAGCCTCAAGAAGACGGCAATAGCAAAGTTGCTCTGAAGAAACTTGCCAAAAAAACCCTGTGATTGGGCCGTCATAAGTCAGAAAGGGGTTAAAGACACACAGCACACACACTCACAAATGTTGGGAGGAATACTAAGCCAGGGCCCCTCACTTATATTTTAGGATCTCTTCCTCACATTCCTGGCTCTCCTTCTAGGCACAAAATCTCCAGAAGCCGCTCCAGTTTCAGCAAGTTTTAGAAAACAAATTAAGAAAAACACTCCTGGAAGGTTAATTGTTTTTCTCCTATTGCCTGGAATGCATAACGGATGAGAGGCTAAGAAAAGGTAGCCTCGGCCAGAGATGCAAACCTCTTGTACAGTCATATATGACTAAGTCTCATGAACATTTTTTAATTAAAAAAGAACTCTATCCAGCTGTAGTTTTCCACAATTGTGACATTCATCTTCCGTTTTTAGCCTCTGGGCTAACTTTAGGCATCCCTGTCTGCCAACAGCTCACTTTCCCTGAAAGAAACACTTTGTGGTTGCATCCGCATTGCAGAAATAATCCTGTTTGGCACCACTTCGCCTCTGCCGTCATGCTACGGAAGCCTGGGAATTGTAGTTTGTGGCGGCATGGAGCCAATGGCAGTCTCTGGTGCCACCACAAGCTACAATTTCCAGGCTTCAATAGCACTGAACCACAGCAATGAAAATGGTGCCACCACAAACTATAATTCCCAAGCTTCCATAGCATGGAGCCCTGGAAGTCTCTGGTCTCCCATCAACCTACAATTCCCAGGCTTCGATAGCATTGAACCAAGACAATTAAAGTGGTGCCAGCACAAACTACAATTCCCAGGCTTGCACTGCACTGCGCTGCGGCAGTCGCTGGTGGTCCAGCAAACTACAACTCTCAAGCTTCCATAGCATGGAGCCAACGGCAGTCTCTGGTGCCACCGCAAACTACAATTCCTGGCCTTCCACAACATTGAGCCAATAGCAGTTAAGGACTGTATCCACACTGCAGAAACCATGCATTTTGACCCTGCCTTATCTTTCCCAGCTCAGAGCTCCATGGCATCCTGGGAATGGTAGTTTTGTGAGGCCTTTCAGCCTTCTGTATCAGAGAGACTACAATAGCCAGGATTCCATGGAGCACTGAGCCTGGGCAGTTAAAGCGGGGAGGCACCCACAAGCCTGAAGCAGATACTGGGCAGGTGGGGTGGGGGACATTTCCTCAGGTCCAGGAAATTGCAGTTTCCACGGTCTCTTGTTGCAAGTTTTTTCTTGGCAAGGTCGCTTCAGAGGGTTGTGGGATTTTTCTGCCATGACCATCCTAAGGAGGCTGAGAGTGTGTGACTTACCTAAGGGTCACCGCAGTGGGTTTCATGGCTGATCCTGGATTTGAGCCCTGCCCAAGTTTCTTCAGAGGGAGTTCATCGAATCCTAGTTGGAAGAGACCCCAAGGGCCATCCAGTCCAATCCCCTTCTGTCTGTCATGCAGGAACTCTCAAAGCACCATCTGTGACAGACAGCCATCCAGCCTCTATTTAAACCATGAGGCTGAGAGCATTTGACTTGGCCATGGGGAGGTACAAAAACAAATGACAGTACTTGCCTATAGGGAAACCATACTTGCCCATAGGGAATCACTGGAAAACACTGGCTCATAGGGAATCATTGGGGGACACCGGTCCATAGGGAAACCATACTTGCCCATAGAGGGAATCATTGGGGAGTACTTGCCCACAGAGAAACCATACTTGCCCATAGGGAATCACTGGAAAACACTTGCCCACAGGAAATCACTGGGGAATACTTGCTATGGGCAAATACTATCATTTGCTTTAGTACGACCCGGTTTCCCATGGCCCAGCCAGGATTCGAACCCAGGTCTCTCATTGGGGTTCTGGAAGGCTGCTTCAAAGGGTTTGGTTTTTGTTTTCTTTTTGCCATGGCCATCCTGAGGAGGCTGAGAGAGTGTGACTTGCCTAGACACAGAATCCTAGAGCTGGAAGAGCCCCCCCCCTCCGCCGGCAAGGGCCACCCAGCCCAACCTCATTCTGCCATGCAGGAACTCTCAATCAAAGCACCCCCTGCGACAGAGGGCCACCCAGCCTCTGTTTAAAAAGAAGGAGACTCCACCACTCTCCGAGGGAGAATGTCTTGCACTGTTCCACTCCAAAGCCTTTCCCCCGTGAGGCTGAGAATGTGTGACTCGGACAAGGCACCCCCAGTGGGTTTCCATGGCCTAGCCGGGATTCGAACCCAGGTCTCTCATGGGGTTTCCTTAGCAAGGCTTCCCTCCCTCCCTTCCCTTCCCTTCCTCACCCCTTTGCCCATGGCGACGGCTCTCTCCTTCTCCTCGGTCTTGGCCTTGAGGCGAGTGCCACGTGTGAAGGAGGCAACGCAGTAGGCCTCGGGTCGGGAGCGTCTCTTGGGTCTGGCCCCTGACTGCCTCCCCTCTTTCTTCCTTTCTTCCTCCGCCGAATGGCCGCCCGGCTGCCTCGAAAGCCGCCTAAAACCGACGACGTCCCAGAGCTTGGCCCCGCCCCCAAGCCCTGGCCCCGCCCCCAAGACCGACGACGGAGGGGGCCTCGAGGGAGAGAGAGTCTGAGGAGTAACGCCTCACGATTCTCTGAGTCTGGACTGTATTTTACCTCAGGAAAAGCACTGCCCCCCCCAACCTCCGTTGCACGCGCCACCCAGCCGGCTTCGTGCCTCTGTAACGGCTGTTAGGGAAGCTAGCCAAGGAGCCTTTTACAGAGTGGAGCTCTGAGAGGAGGAGAGCTAAGCTCTGGTGGCCCAGCAAACGACACTGAGGGGGGTTGCAGACTGCCAGAAATAGTGCAAATTGAGTCCACTTTTAGGGTTAGGGAATCATGGGAACTGTATTTTATTGTGGCACCAGAGCTCTCTGACAGAGAAGGCTCAATGTCTCAGAAAAAAACAAAACAATTCCCATGATTCCCTAGCACTAACCCTAACCCTTAAAGTGGACTCAATTTGCACTATTTCTGGCAGTCTGCAAAGGCCTGAGACAACGGCAGTTGAAGTGCCTGCCTGCCACACACTATAATTCCGCTATAATTCAATAGCATTGAGACGGTAGAAGTTAAAAGCACACAAACTGCAGTTCCCAGGCTTCCATAGCATTGGATCATGGAAGTTAAAGTGCTAGAAACTAATTCCCAGGCTTCCACAGCATTAGGTCAATGGCAGTCTCTGGTGCTACTACAAAGTACAATTCCCAGGTTACCATGAGACAATGGCAGTCATCCCTCAACAGGAAAGAGGGCATCCGCACTGCAGAAATAATCCAGTTTGATGCTGCTTTAACTGCCACAACTCTGTGCTATGGAATCCTGGGAGTTATTGTTTTTGTAGGGGCACCGGAACTCTCTGAAGCTGTTGTTGTTGTTACGTGCCTTCAAGTCTTTTCTGACTTATGGCAAAACTATAATTGGGTTTTCTTGGCAAGTTTCTTCAGAGGGGGTTCACTATGACCTCCCCCTGAGGCTGAGAGAGTGTGACTCATCCAGGGTCACTCAGTGCGTTTCCATGGCTGAGCCAGGATTCGAACCCTGGTCTCCAGTAGGCCTAGCCCTACTGTCAAACAACTATGCCACAGTGGCCCCTGAGATCTCTGACAGAGAAGGCTAAAATGTCTCACAAAACTACAAATCCCAGGATTCCCTAGGATTGAGCCATGGAGGTTAAAGAATGCCCTTGGGTTTGTGTGGCTCCAGAGGCAATTAGAGGAAATGAAGATTGGAGATGACTGGATGCTAATGCTTCACTCTGTGGCTGCCCACATTTTAGTTTAAGTTTTAAAAACCACTTGTTATCAGAAGATAAACTTGGGAGACCTGCAGGCAAATGTCTAGCAGTGATCCTCCAGGATTTTTTTTTTTGGACTTCAACTCCCAGAAGCCCTAGCCACCTTGGCCAATAGTCAGGAATTCTGGGAGGTGAAGTCCAAAACACTTGGAGGACCAAAAGTTTGGGAACCAGTGGTCTAGAGAAGCACAGTGGCACCCAAAGGCACTACATTAGCTATTCCCATATACCTTGTGATTTCAGGTTTAGTATGTGGTTTGGCTTACTTCCTTGAGTGATGTATTTTTATGCATTTTAAGGATTCTGCCATGGATATCCTTGGATTGCGTTCTAAAGTTATAGTAAAGTACTTTGTCTAGTGCAGGGGTAGGTAACCTTTCCCCTTTAAGGGCCGAGGGACTTCAGCTCCCAGAAGCCTCAGCCATGTTGGCCAATAGTCCCATGTTGGCCAATGGCTCCTGGGATTCTGGGAGCTGAAGTCCCTCGGCCCTTAAAGGGGAAAGGTTGCCTACCCCTGCTCTAGTGTTTTGCTAGTGTCCCTGGAGTAGCACACTCATCCCTACACATTCTCTGGGGTTAGGGGCGCAGGACCCCTGTGAAAGTGGGAAAACCGTAAATAACAAAAACACTATTTTTCTACCTGAGAGAACACCTCTCTAGGAATCTCTAGGTCCTCCAGGGCAACTCTGTAGTCATCATCTTCCAGACACTGACCATAGAGTTGCACTGGAGCAGCTATAAATGCCTAGTGGAGGGTTCTCTCTAGGAATCTCTAGGTCCTCCAGGGCAACTCTGTAGTCAACATCTTCCAGACACTGACCATAGAGTTGCACTGGAGCAGCTATAAATGCCTAGTGGAGGGTTCTCTCTAGGAATCTCTAGGTCCTCCAGGGCAACTCTGTAGTCAACATCTTCCAGACACTGACCATAGAGTTGCACTGGAGCAGCTATAAATGCCTAGTGGAGGGTTTGCTCTAGGAATATCTCTAGGTTCTTCAGTGCAACTTTTGGTTAAAGTTGACCATAGAGTTGCGCTGGAGGACCTAGATATTCCTAGAGAGAACAACATGTTAATAAAATCCGTGAATAATCAAAGCCGCAGAAGTCAAAGCCGCAAATATGGAGGGACAAGTGTACTGGGATAACAACAGTGGGCGGCCCTGTTTGACGGTCTCAATACTTCACCTGTACTCAGGACAAGAGGCTACTGTCAGGACAGAATACAGAGAAATTGAATGGTTTCCAATTGGCAAGAAGGTCAAGCAAGGCTGCATTTTATTACGCTATCTGTTTAGATTGTGTACTGAACATATCATATGTAAAGCAGGATTCGACTTGGGAGGAACAAGGCATGAAAATTGGAGGAAGCAACACCAACAATTTACGATATGCAGATGATACCATCCTACTAGCAGAAAATAGCAAAGGCTTGGAACGATTACTGAAGAAAGTCAAGGAAGAGAGAGTGCAAAGGCAGGTTTACAGTTGAACGTTAAGGAAACAAAAACCATGACTGCCAATAATTTACATAAATGTAAAGTAAATTCTGGAGTTTATCACACAGGGAGTCCCTTGCAGAAACACTGCTTTAAATTGGAAAAAAATCGCAAAAGTGGAAGTAATTTAACAACGGGATTTCCCCGTGTGATAAACTCCAGCGCAGTTAAAAGGAGGTTAATCCGAACGGAAATTAGACAAAAACTGCTTCTTTTTACTTTTGGGATCTTCCGAAAGTAAAAAGAAGCAGTTTTTGTCTAATTTCCGTTTGGATTAACCTCCTTTTAACAGCAACATCGTCTGAAAAAACACCTGCTTTTGCGGTTTTTGTTTAATTTAAAGCCCAGTTTCCGCAGGGGATTTCCCCCGTGTGATAAACTCCTATGAAGGCTTTGAAATAGTTCAAGATTTCCCACACTTTGGCTCAATCTTTGTTTAGAATGGAGACTGCAGACTGCAGTCAAGAAATCAGAAGAAGATTAGGACTTGGAAGGGTGGCTATGAAGATCCTCAAGTGTAAAGATACATCATTGATTACTAAAGTTAGGATAGTCCATACTATCATCATCTTTCCCATTTCTAGGTATGGTTGTGAAAACTGGACGGTGAAGAAATGTGGTGCTAGGAATGGATTTTTTGGATACTGCGGACTGCTAAAAAGACAAAGAAATGGGATCCCAGAACAAATCAAGCCTGAACTGTATCTCTAGAAGACAAGTTAACTAAACTGAGACTGTCATACTTTGGCCATATCATGAGAAGACAGGACTCACTAGAATAGACAATATTGAACATACACTGTAAAGACAATAAAGAAAATAATAAGGCAGAAGGCAGTAAGAAGAGAGGAATACTTTTTTACTTAATACTTTTTTAAGGGTGGAGGGTATAGGGGTTTGATTGTACTCTGTATTTTTAGCACTTGTTAGCCGCCCCAATTGTGCTCAGAGGGGCGGGCGGGGTATAAATAATAATAATAATAATAATAATAATAATAATATATTAGGAAGACCCCGTTCCATTAAGCCATGACTCGTGAGTCTGCAAGACTTGAGAAGGGCAGTTCTTTATAGGGTGATTTGCAGCTCTCTCATTTATGGGGTCGCCATAAGTCAAAGCTGCTTGATGTCAGTCAACAACAAAAACCGTATGAAGATTATATATATATATATATATATATATATATATATTACTGAGGCAATATATGAAGTTATTATAAAGCTATAGCGAAGTTGACTTGTTCTATAGTGAAGTTAACTTATCCTGTCCCACAGGTCTGAGACAGCTCTTGTCACTCAGTTAATTTCTTTCTCTCTTGCTCTCACACACATGCAAAAATATAGGAAATTATAGGATCGGTTTCAGAGTTTCAGAGCTGAGGTGTTTAAATTCTCTCAAGACTTGCAAAAATCATGGGACCTTCTAAGTTATTATGCGCCAGCTTCAACTTCCGCACTATCATGTCTTAGGCAGTGATCTCCTGCCTTCTCGTCCCTGGTGCTTCCAGGCATTCAGGCGTCCTAAGGCTGCATTTCCATTGCAGAAATAATCTGTGTTGACACCACTTTAATGGCCATGGCTCAATGCTATGGAATTCTGGGAATGACAATTCCCAAAATTCCATAGCATTGAGCCATGGTCGTTAAAGTGGTGTCAACACGGATTATTTCTGCAATGTGGATGCAACCTTAAGTCTCTACTTCTGTAGGCTGAAGTTCTGAAGAAGTTCCTGGAGCATGATGAGGGAAGGTGAAATTGATGAGTTGCCTGAGGAAAGGATTGAGAAAAGGGTTTTTCTTTAACAAGATAAAAGCATTTAAAATCTAAAATTGTAATTTCAACAATCTGCCCTTTGCAAAGCTTATCTTAAGCTGCAGGCATGGCCTGAAAGCATACGGTGCAGCAATCTTGATGGAGCGATGTGGGCCTGCGTCTGATTTTGTAGACCTCAAGGTCCATGATGGGGGACAAAATGTCAGGTTGTGAATGAAAGAAAATCAGTAAAGGTTTGATCCAAGTAAAACTGGCAAAGTTTTACTTGGATCAAGTATGATCAGATTCATACATTGCTTGTAAATTCTATAAATGTAACTAATGCAGAGCCAGTCAAGTTTAATTCATAACATTTCATAACAATCGTCTCTTGTATATTTCAATCTACCTTGTTTTTAATCTGCAGGTTTTTACATTTTGTAAAACCAGTGGGGAGGGAGGCAGATTAAGTAAATAAATAAACATTATCTGAAGGGCAATCATATGCATATTTACTCATAGCCGTGGGACTGGATTTCCTCCATTTTGTTTTACTGAGGTGTGCTACGTGCCCTGATACCCATCAGCCTTCCCTTTTTATTCCCCCTTTGTTTCTTTCATCTGTCAGCTTTGGATCTCGCCTCCCATTTATCATCCTCAGTTACCAAAGTCTAACCAAAGATCTTACATTGTAGGATGTGGGTCATATTCTGCATCCTGTTGCAGAGGGCAATGTCGTGAAGAGCCAGTAATGACAGCAATCCCACATTACTCAGGTTGTATGCGCATTGCAGAAACAGTCTGGTTTGACGCCACTTTAGTTGCCATGGCTCAATGCTATGGAATTTTGGGTGCCACAACAAACTACAGTTTCCAGAATTCCATACCATTGAGCCATGGCAGTTAAAGTGGTGTCAAACTGGATTATTTCTGCAGTGCAGATGCACCCTTAATGAGAGTTTCTGGCATATTCTGCCCCTATCCACCTGCACTCCAGTGGCCCTTAAGGTGAAGGAAAGTGTGGTGCTTTTACCTATCCTTTGCTGCATCTGAGACTATCCATCATGAAATTTGAAGAGGAGGTAAAACATTTTCCTTTGCTTGCTCAGAAGCTTTTGGAAAGCATGATAAGAACTAAGATGGTATGTTAGTTAAACACATGCATGCCTGCCTCAAGGAAGAGGAGAGCACCTTAAACTGGAAGTTTCCATTTAATTTGGAATCAGATCCAGGACCTGCAGGAAAGATACCAGTCCAAGATCCACTCCAGAATTTTTTCTGCCTGGAATTGGTTCTATCCAGATTTTTTAAAGGACAGAATTCTGCTCCTTTTGTAATAGCACAGTGAAAACACTCTTCTTATTCACTGTGTATATGCACTTTGTTGTTGTGTGCCTTCAAGTTGTTTCCAACTTATAGTGACCCAAAGGTTTTCTCTGCAAGTTTCTTCAGAAATGGTTTTCCTTTGCCATCCTCTGAAGTGGTGAGAGTGTGACTTGCCCAAGGTCATCCAATGGGTTTCATGCCTCATTGGGGATTCAAACCCTGGTCTCCGAAGCCATGATGCCATGCTGTTACAGTCGGTCCTCCACATCCACAGATTTTTTTATCCATGGATTCAAGAATCCACAGCTTGAAAATATTTTTCAGATATATAAATTCCAAAAAGCAAACCCTGATTTTGCTATTTTAGATAAGGGACACCATTTTACTATGCCATTGTATTTCATGAAACTTGAGCATCCATGGATTTTCATATCCATGGAGGGCCCTGGAACCAAAGCTCAGCAGATACTGAGTCCACTGTATATGTATTACTCCAGGTTATATGTTTTCCATATAACCAACATGTATAGAATAAATTCTACAACGAAATCTCCCTTCAGTCCAAATATCCACCGAAAGGCATCTAGAGAAAAGACATCACAATGATCAGCTCCTTCAAAAGCTATTATTACATTGGCGGCATTATTACATTGGTATGAAACTCCTCAACTCCTTATACCTCATTTCTTCTCAAGCAAAACAGCTGATTTCTGGATAGAAACATACTGACCAATTTGGGACTGCAGTTCTCTCTGTCTTGAGTCATGGTTTCATTTGCAAGTATGCAAACTGAAGGGTGAAATATTACAGCAGTCCAAATCAACTGTTGGCAAACGCAAAGGAAAGATTTTATTCTAAATATGAAAACATCAAGCAAAAGTTTTAAAAAAAAACAGTTGGTTTTTTGCTGCTACACATGCTGGATTTATGAAATATGTGGTAATCAAGCTCAGCTTTTGTTGAGCAATAAGTATGAGTTTTTCAAAGAACAGTGAGTATGTATTTGTTTTGTATTTAAATAATGATTATAATTTCCTTAGCTTTCCATTGCCATACAAAGAGTGGAGTTTTCCAGCTTTGAGATGTTCTCAAACAATTGCAAGTATAAGCCTCATTTTGTTCTCCAAGCCAGGTATTTAAACTTGGTAAAACCTTCATTCATCAGCCCTTTGTTATATGTATTAGTGGCAGAGCGATGAATAACAATTCTGCAGCAAAGTCTGCTTTGACAAAAGAGGATCTTGTACACTGACGTAACATTTCAGTGATTTATTTCTGATAGTAAATTTCCATGAAAAGCAATTCCTGTACAAAGGAATTGAAAGGAAAGAGAAGCCTGCTTTGCCTCTGGGATCTGGAAGCATTCAGGTGGCGTTTGAACCCCGCAGATCATATGTGTACAATCACCTTTGCCTAGTTTGTCAACTGGCTGAGAGTGAGCAAAAATGCTTCTCTAAGGACTTTATCACACGAGGGAAATCCTCTGCAGAAACGGGATTTAAAAGGTGGGGAAAACCCGCAAAAGTGGGTAGATTTCCACACACATCGCTTTTAAATTGTGCTTAACCCGAACGGAAAGTAGTCAAAAGCTGCTTCTTTTTACTTTCGGGATTTTCTGAAAGTAAAAAGAAGCGGCTTTTGGCTACTTTCCTTTGGGGTTAAGCACAGTTTAAAAGCAATGTCATCTGAAAATCTACCCACTTTTGCGGGTTTTTTTTTCCTATTTAAGATCCCGTTTCTGCACCGGATTTCCCTTGTGTGATGAAGTCCTAAGTCGGCCTGGTTAAAACATCAGCAAGGTAAACCCTGTTTTGCCTGTTGAAATGGAAGATAATTTATACCATCTTAAAACACTTGCAGCATCTTAAAATTCATGTTTCTTTTAATTCAAAGACTGATAGTTGTGTTAGTCTGGAAAATCAGTCTGCAAAAGGGTCTCACAGCACCTTTGAGATTAACTAAAGGAAAGAAGTTGGTAGCATGAGCTTTCGTAGACTTGAGCCCACTTCCTCAGATTCATGTGGTGTTATGGAAAGTTCAGTGACAGACCTATATAGCAGTCTGTGTGTGAGCCAACATGGTGTAGTTGTTTCAGTGCTGGACTATGACTCTGGAGATCTGGGTTTGATTCCCAACTCAGCTATGAAACCTACAGGCAAGTTATACTCTCTCATTTTCAGGATGGCAATAGCAAATCCCCTTTGAAGAAGCTTGCCAAGAAAAACCTGTGATAGGTTTGTCTTAGGGTCGCTACAAGTCAGAATGACTTGAAGGCACACAACAATAACAACAGTGTGTGAGAATGTCTATAGGAATGCACAACTTTGTGGCTGTGGAGATAAAGGTGACAAGTTCAGTTTTAATGATGGTCGTTGAGGGACAAGGCAAGGATGTTGCCTAAAGCCAAGGTTAGTAGATAACCATATGAATGAGTATGAGGCAAGTGTTCTAGTGTCTAGTGTGCAGACTAGTGTTATAATGTGTATAGTGTGGGCCTTTGCAGACTGCTAGAAATAGTGCAAATTGAGTCCATTTTTAGGGTTAGGGTTAGTGCTAGGGAATCATGGGAATTGTATTTTTTTCTGAGACATTGAGCCTTCTCTGTCAGAGAGCTCTGGTGCCACAATAAACTACAGTTCCCATGATTCTCTAGCACTGAGTCAGGGCAGTTAAAGTGGACTCAATTTGCACTATTTCTGGCAATCTGCAAAGGCCCTCTGTCTCTGTTCACACCACTGCTGATGGACTGCAGTTTGTTGATATAGGAGCTTATCGCATTCACAATTAATATGGCTTACCTGAGCTGGCTTAAAATTTAAAATGGGCAGTATCCTGATCTTATCACCAGGATTTAGCCACCAAATTTGCTGCCTGGGTCCAGCCCAGGTCCAGCCCCACTCGCAAGGTCATTCGCCAGACCTCTTTTCAAAGCTGGGAGTTTTCCAGCTTAAGGAAATGGCCGCTAGAGTGCCCCTGCAAACAGGGATGGACCTGGGCTGAACCCAGGTGGCAAATTCGGCAGCTAAATCCTTGTGACAAGATCAGGATGCCACCTGTTTTAAATTTTAAGCCGGCTCAGGTAAGACATTTTAATTGTGAATGCGACAAGATCCATACTCCAATTCTGTGTTTTTTCTTTCCAGTCTTCCTTTGTAGTCTTTTTGTTCAAGGATTGCTGTTCTGAGGTCTGAGATGGAATGTCCAGACTCTTCACACAGAGACTGTTACATAGGTCTGTCAAATGCATTTGCGCAAATAGATTAAAGTCTATGAAAGCTAATGCTACTAACGTCTATCTTTCATTTAGTCTCAAAGGTGCTGCAAGATCCCTTTGCATAATGTTTCTTTTAAGTGCATCTTCTGAACAAGGTCATTCAATTTATTTTTATTTTGTGGCAATGTATAGCCGACCTTTCAAAATTATATTGTTAAGCATCATATACATCCATAACATATGTTTACTAATATATTGTATTCATAATATGCACTCAGTAATATTAACTTATTACTTGGAACAATGGTAATACTGAGATAGCTTGTATATCTGTTAATCTGAACTAGTTGTGATTGCTTGATTTGTTGTGTCAAAGAAATGCAAAGGTTACTGTGAGAATATGACCATTATATGCAAAGCTCAAACAAATCGTAGATAAGAACAGTAACTGTTCACATCATTAATCAGTTGATAGGGCAATCTTCTACTCTTGCTGTGTTACTTTAATAACTGTAATGGGAAAGGAATCTCTAAGGAGCTTATTGCATGGCTAAATAAAATGTTTTACCTGAACCAAATTTAATTTTAAATCGGGCTGCATTCGGACCCTATCACAAAGGTTTTGCTGCCAAAATTGCTGTCTGAATGAAGCCTGGGTCCATCCCCGCTTCCAGGAGTGCTCTGGCGGCCATTTTTCAAGCCAGAAAACTCCCAGTTTCGAAAAGAGGCACCTGGGAGCAGGGATGGACCTGGGCTGCATTCAGGCAGTGATTTCAGTGGCAAAATCTTTGTGATAGGGTCCAGATGCAGCCCAATTTAAAATTAAATTCAGTTCAGGTAAAGTGCTGAGGATCCCATGGACAGCCAAAAGGACAAACAAATGGATCCTAGAGCAAACCTAGCCAGAGATATCCCTAGAAGTCATGATGACAAGACTTAGGGTCTCTACAGATGGAGCTTTGTGCCGTCTTGGATGCAGAGAAACGGAGGGGCAGCCACACGCTAGGCGCTCCAACCCCTTCCTGAGGACGTCATCACGGCATGTGCCATTACGCATGGCGCGCGTCATCAATACGTCCTCCCAGCACAGCATCTTAATGCGCTGTGCCAGAAGGGATGCAGAAGAGCCGTGCGGCTTAATGCGCTGTGCCAGAAGGGATGCAGAAGAGCCGTGCGGCGGCTCTTCAGACGCCCTATTTGCCGGCTCTAGAAGGACCGGCATTTTAGTGCTCTTTCAGGGCCGGCAAAAGGGTGGATTGGGGCCGAGGAGTGGGGCAGCCTCGGCCCCAATCCTCCGCTTCCCAGGGAGGCCCAGGGCCGCCTGTGTGCATCCCCCCTTAGATTGTTGTACTTTGGATACATCTTGAGAAGATATGAATTGTTGGAAAAGACAATAATGTTAGAAAAGGTGGAGGGAAGTAGAAAGTGAGGAAGACCACATGCTAGATGGATGGACTTTATTAAAAGAAACCATGAATAAGAGTTTGCAGGAACTGGGCAGAGCAGTAGAGGTCAGGGAGGCCTGGAGATGTCTCATCCATAGAGTCGCCATAGGTCAAGATCGACACGAAGGCAGTTAACAACAACAAAAAAGCCAGCTTTAATTTTAGCTATGCATTAAGCCGTCATTGTTAAATCTGGCTGAGCAATTCTGCTGATTGCAAAGGAGTAGTAGCACTCTCAAAGAGGCAGTGCTTGAGGACAAACTGTGAACTTAATGCCATAGTGTAGCTTTAAAAGAAATTCATATGGTCGCATTCCTTTTAGCCAGCACTGTTCAGAGAGTGCTGCCTTGTACTCCCTTGCCACTTGGACTTTCCCAATGTAATATAATAAAATATTAACTTCTGAAATTATTCATTCTCTTTTAATTCACGACTGTTTTGTGTTAAAGATGCTTATTAGGTGAAGTTAGTAAAAGAGAAGTTTAAATTATTTAGATTACCCCCTTTAGATTGCACTGATTCATCTACTGTAGGGTTAGAATCATAGAATCGTAGAGTTGGAAGAGACCCCCCAGGACCATCCAGTCCAACCCACTTCTGCCATGCGGAAAGACACAACCAAAGCAATCTCTGTGACAGATGGCCATCCAGCCTCTGTTTAAAAACCTCCAAAGAAGGAGACTCTACCACACTCCAAGGGAGTGTCTTCCACAGTCGAATCACCATGTACGGACGTGAGAGCTGGCCAGTGAAGAAAGCATATAAGAAGAAAATCAATGCATTTGAGATAATGTGGTGCTGGAGAAGAGTGCTGAGGATCCCATGGACAGCCAAAAGGACAAACAAATGGGTCCTAGAGCAGATCAAGCTGGAAACCTCCCTGGAAGCCAAGAAGATGAAACTGAGGCTGTTGTACTTTGTCCACATCATGAGAAGGCAAGACTCATTGGAAAAGACAATAATGCTGGGGAAGGTGAAGAGATGCATAAAGAGAGGAAGACCACATGCCAGATGGTTAGACTCAAGGAGCTCACAGAAATGAATTTGTGAGATCTAAGCAGACCAATGGAAGACAGGAGGGCTTAGAGGTCTCTCATCCATAGGGTCACCATAAGTCAGGATTGACTCGAAAGCAGCTAACAACAACAACAACAATTTTTCTCCTTTGCTTTTAAATGGAGATACTTTAAATATTTTTTAATTACTGTATATACTCAACTATAAGTTGACCTCATATAGCACTCGAGGGAAGATTTTGTGTTCACCCGAAAGGCTAGATGGATGAGAGAATAGAGTGGGGTCAGTGCTTCCAGGACAGATGACACTCTTGTCTTTCACCAAGGGATGGTTCCCTTTTTTATATATAAGAGTTGGAGGTCCCATTCACACTATGAAAATAATCTGAGATGAATCTGGGTTGAATCCTTGCTGTTCACACATATCCTAAATGCACTCACTGCATTGCGGGGGGGGGGGGGGCTGGCGAACCCCCCACGTAACCCAGAATGTGTTCGATACAGGTTTTCCCTGAGTTTTCCTGAAAGATCTGCATTGATCCACAGTGTGAATAAGCTTCCGAATTGATTCGGATCACTCTGTATCGTTCAAGGGAATGGAGGCGTCTCCATTTCATCCCAAAATGATGGCATGTGTGAATAACGCAATGACTCAAAGAGATTTGCGAACCCAAAACAAAATGGGAACAACAAACCTGATATGCATCAGCGCAGTGATCTGTATTTCCTCAGGACAAGAGAAGACAAAATAAAATAAAATAAAATAAAATAATGAGTGTGAGTGCCCCCAAAGTACAGTACTTACATTTACCCATGGATAAGTCGACCCAGGTTTTTAGGGTTAATTTCTGGACTAATATTTCTAAACTTATACGTGAGTATACCCAAGTATATAGACAGTTTAATGCCAATTTAAATATAATTTTATGTAAGTTTTATCTATTTCTTTTTCTTTCTATTTTTCTTTTCATGATATAAGCTGCCTGGAGTTCCAGCTTTGGGGAAGAGCCAGTGTATGAATAATGTAAATGCAATATAATAAAGTAGTATAATACAATAATGCAATGCATTAAGCCCATTTTATCGTACATTGACTCAAGGGCCCTGGAAGAAAGAAAAGATGTTTATAAATAATGAAAATAAATACAGGCCATAGCAGGAGGAGTAGGTTGATTAAGATTAAATATAATGTCAAAAAATAGTAAGGTTTTGTATTGTTCAGAATCAGAACTTTTCATCAACTGAAAAGAACAGAAGACAGTAGGAGAAAGGCTAAGCTATTTTAAGTTTGGGCAATTTATTTGAATCTGAGATATAAAAGAGACAATTATTGTGGTTGTAAATTCCAAAATTAATTAAGCATTGTAGAAAGAAGAAGTTCCCTTTGTCTGTCCTGAACCTCCTGCCAGTCAGCTGATCACAGAGATTTAGAAGTACAAGAACTATCCTGATTTAAAAGAGAGGCTGAATTCATTATGAATTTGCTGATTATGGTCCAAATAGTCTCATTTAAGAACTGAAAAAATTCCAGAAGATTTTCATGAGAAGAAAGGTTAATAAAAATGTTCAGCCTGGTTGTCCAAATCTTGAAATGCACACCTTATTTATTTCATTTGTATGCCACATATCTCCTAAAGTAGGATTCAAAGCAGCTCCCAGAAAGATCCACTAAAAAAACAGAACAATTAAAAAAGCCCAATTAAAATAGTCACATAAAATAATATATGCTCAAGTCCCCTTAAATATAAAGGTGTAGTAAAATGGTTTTCTTTATATAAAATAGCAAAATGAAGCATTACTTTTTGGGATTCATATTTTTTTTGAATATTTCCAAGCCCTGGATGGTTGAATCTGTGGATAAAGACTCCTTGGATATGGAGGGCTGACTGTAAAATTATTTAAAAGATATTAAAAATGTTAAAAAGAAAGATGAACCATCCCAATAAAAATGCTTTCTTGAAGCATATTAGAAGCCTGCTTAAACAAAAAGGTCTTTGCCTTTAGTCAAAAGGGATAGCAGAGATGAGCCTAGTCTAGCCTCCTGTGGAGGGGAGTTCCAGAGGCTGGGAGCAGCCACCGAGAAGGATTAGTCTCTTGTGTCCTCACCTAGCCAGCCTGTGATGGTGTTGGGACAAGAGAAAGCCTTCCCCTGAAGATATTAGACCTCTGGCAGGCTCATATGGGGAGATATGGTCAGATAGTCTGGACCTATGTCATATAGGGCTTTGTAGGACAGGACAAGCATTTTGCATTGTCCCCAGAAAGAAACTGGTAGTCAGTGAAGCTGTATCAATGAGGGAGTTATATGCGGAAAGATAAAGAAAATTACTACAACTACCAATGCATAGAAATAGAAGACAACAAGAAAAAGAGAAGAACAAGAGATCTATTTCACAAGATCTGGGAAATCAAAGGAAAATTCAAACCAAGGATTGAGACCATCTATGACAATAAAAATAACATAATTCAAGACCAGGAAGGAATAAAAAGATGTTGGATGCAATACACAGAAGAATCATACAAAAGAGATGACAACATGAAGGACACATGGAATGAAGAGCCATATGAAGATGAACCCCAAAGTCTAAAAAGTAAGTTGGAAATTGCAATAAGAGAAATAGTGAAAAACAAGACTCTAGGAACAGATGCTATTCCCATTGAACTGCTGCAATCCACACTGACAGAGTCAACTCTAGTGCTAACCAACATATGTCAACAGGTATGAAAACAAAACGATGGCCTACAGATTGGAAGTGATCAATATACATCCCCATCCACAAAAAGGGAGACACAGGAGACTGCAGCCACTATAAGACCATAGCACTGATCTCCCACACATGCAAAATCATGCTCAAAATTCTGCAACATAGACTCCAACCATACATGGAAAGAGAGCTCCCAGAGGTCCAAGCGGGGTTCAGGAAAGGAAGAGGCACGAGGGACCAAATTACAAACGTACGATGGCTAATGGAGCACATCAGGGAATTCCAAAAGAAAATCAGCATGTGCTTTATAGACTATAGCAAAGCCTTTGACTGCATAGATCATGAAATGCTATGGAATGCCCTTAAAGACATGGGAGTGCCAACACATCTGATAGTCCTGATGAGGAATCTGCACTCAGGACAAGAGGCTACTGTCAGAACAGAACACGGAGAAATAGAATAGTTCCCAATTGGCAAAGGGGTCAGACAAGACAAAAGGAAAATGCAGAAATCTATACATTTGACCACTGGAATGGAAATCATAAAAAACTGGTGATTTGGTGGGAAAAACTAATCCTTGGGTGCTTTTTGGAAGAAACCTTCAAGTGGTTTCTAGAACAATGGTTCCCAACTTTTGGGCCTCCAGATGTTTTGGACATCAGCTGCCATAATTCTTGATTGTTGGCTAAATTGGCTGGGGCTTCTGGGATCTGAAGTCCAAAACAAATGGAGGACCAAAGTTTGGGAATCACTGCTCAAAGAAGATTCAAAGTGTTTTTGTCTACTTATGCAAGGCTTACCTTACCTGGTTGTTTCCTGTGTTGTATTTTAGTATTTAGTATACTGAAATAGTATTGTATTTTAACTGTGGGTTTGATGTGTTTTTAATTGTGTTTTGTATTTTAACATGCTTTACACTGCCTCAAGCCTTGAGAAGAAGCAGGAAAGGATGATGATGATGATGATGATGATGATGATGATGATGATGATTTTGTTAGTTTTGAATGAAACATCTGCTGAAACAGGTTGAACTGTTCCTCTTTTGTGGTATAAGAACCTGTTGTGAGTTGACCCTTTGGACCAGGCAGATGGGATTTGGAGTCCTTTTTATCATCATGACCAAATGTGAACAGCTGACCCGTGGCACGACAGACTCACTTTGCATTAGTGACCTTGTTTGATACTATTTACATTAACCTGACCATTTGAGGCTGGCAAAAAGATATGAAGGCTGGGAATTGACGGGGGAGTGAATTTTCTTCTGTTGCCAACTGGCTTGAACAGTTCTCATAGCTGGTGGGGGGTGCCTGGAAAGATGGATCACACTTGCACACTTTTTAAATTTTTGTTTTGTTTACTTCTGCACTATATCACTTGTGTGAGAGCATCTTCCATGAGCCGGGAGGGATGGGCCTGGTCCAGGGGTCCCATATTATCAGCAATGGGGAATTTGATTGCCAACCAGGGATTAGTCTGGTGGAATTTGTTTGGGGGTGGCAGTTGTATCCTTGGCACTGAGGGGATGCTGGACCTCATGAACAAAAGGGTTGGAATGCTTCTCTGCCGTGTACCATCTGCCGCATCATTTGCCATCAATAAAGCTTATCTTATAGTGGTAATGAGTCAGTGTTCATTACCAAAGGAACTCTTGGAGAGGCCCGGAACTTGCACCCAGTTCCGGAACAGAACAAATCCTATTCTTTCCATGTTATATTTTGCCTCTGTTAAAGAAGTAGTGCTTTGCTTTCTGATGGTTCAGTGTACACAATCTTTGTTTCATACCCAACATTATTTAAAATATTGTATAAAACTACCTTCAGGCTATGTATGCGAGGTGATATCTGTATATATATTACAAATACAGGTATTCCAAAATACATGTACACGGGGCCAACTGCCCTGATTAGACAAATTCCAAAGGTGCAGATGTAATATTATGCTGGTTCCTTTTGAGAAGCATGATGAGTTTTCCTTAGCTTTATATATAAGTGCAATGTGGTGGGCGGAGTGAGGCTAAACAGTAGATTTGAAAGACAGTGAAATGAAAGTTTTTCAGCTTCATTCCCTTGCAGCTCAAATGTATACAACTAGGGCTAGGCAAAGCATGCCTATTCGATGTTATTGGAGTGCAGCCAGGGGCATCACTAGGGATGTGCAGGGTGTATAGACCACACTGGGTGACCCCCTAAGTGGGGTGGCGCCACTGCTGGGGGGCAATGAGCTTATAGTTGTAAACCGCTTAGACATCCCATAGTGTGATATGAAGCGGTATATAAATGAAGCTGCTTTGCTTTCCTTAATGTCTGCTTCCCAAACATCATAAGTGTGACTTGAGGTGAGGCTCTGTGGGCAGAGAAAGGAGATGGTGTTTGCTTTACTGATCCTTGAAGGCATGGGATGAGGTGAGCCAGGCACCCCTGGCAGAGGATGGGCAAGCAAGTGAGCACATGAATGGGAGAAATGGAAGGATGGAAGAATCCTAGAGTTGGAAGAGACCTCAAGGACCATCCAAACCCCTTCTGCCATTCAAGAAGACACCATGGAAGCATTCCCTGTGACAAAGAGAGGCTGAATGGGCATCTGTCAGGAGCTGTGGCATCACTAGGAGTGTGGGGAGTGTGGACCACGCCAGGTGACACTCTAAGGGTGTGTGTGACACCATTGCCTTTTGGCAGAAATGGGCTGTGGCATTCACCTGTGTCCCTTCAAAATGCTGAAGAAATGACATTGAGTTGGGTGAGGGAGGAGAAAGGAAAAAGCTTGGTTTTTAAAAAAAATTAAATTAATTTTTTAAAAATTTATTTTCTTATTTTTTAAAAAAATTAAAAATAATTTATATATTTTTAAATTTTAAAAATTCTTCTTTTAAATTTTCCCCCTAAAACATCACCTTTTTGCCAAATTTTCACCTCAACCACATGAAACACTAATGCATTTAGGCCATGCATATGATATTGCAATTTAAAGGTATCATTTTAATTTTGCTAGTTGTCTGTGTCACAACCATTAACTTTTCCTTAGCTTTATATATTACATTAAGTGATATATAGGCATTATGATCAATGAGAAACATTAGTACAAAGAAACATTACCAAGGATTCTGTATGGTGTGGTATGGGAGGAGGACAATGGCAGGTGGTGACACTATGAGTTACTGCAGGGGTAGGCAACCTTTCCCCTTTAAGAGCCGAGGGACTTCAGCTCCCAGAAGCCTCAGCCATGTTGGCCAATAGTCCCATGTTGGCCAATAGCTCCTGGGATTCTGGGAGCTGAAGTCCCTCGGCCCTTAAAGGGGAAAGGTTGCCTACCCCTGAGTTACTGGAACAGGTGACTTCAACTCTAGTGGCACCACTGGTTGTGTGTGCTTTGATTGTGTGTTCCTGCATTGCAGGGGGTTGGAATCACAGCCATTGATGAAGATTCTTTGAACATGGTGAACATGGGGTCTCTTTCAACTCTATGATTCTATGCTTCTATAGATGGCCATCCAACCTCTGTGGAAAAACAGCCTCCAAAGAAGGAGACTCCATCACTCTCCGGGGGAGTATGGGGGGTTGCAGACTGCCAGAAACAGTGCAAATTGAGTCCACTTTAACTGTCCTGGCTCAGTGCAAGGGAATCATGGGAACTGTATTTTATTGTGGCACCAGAGCTCTCTGACAGAGAAGGCTCAATGTGTCAGAAAAAACAACAACAATTCCGATGATTCCCTAGCACTAATCCTAACCCTAAAAGTGGACTCAATTTGCAGTATTCTGGCAGTCTGCAACCCCCCTATGTTCCACTGTTGAACAGATCTTACTGTCAGAAAGTTCATCCTAATGTTGAGGTGGAATCTCTTTTCCTGTTGTTTGAATCCATTGCTCCAGGTCCCAGTTTCTGGAGCAGCAGAAAACAAATTTGTTCCACAAAGAATTAATAGGACATGAAGGCTTGCTGTAGTGAAATCAGGAAGAAATACTTCCTGAAGTGTGTATATCCCATGCTAAGAGGTAAAATGGGATATCCATTCACATATACTTATGATAATCTCTACTCCCGAACACCATTAGCTATCTGATCCTGAAGCTCCTAATAATGCTAAAAAATTGAGGAGCATGCATTTTTCAGAAGGATCATATATGTTCTTACCCAGATACATTACTTTTGAAGATCTTCAGGGCCTAAAAATATCTATTATTGAAAATCTGCATTGCACAGAAATCAGGCACAGAAGTTCTGAAGCTGAAAATAAATATATGTAAGATTAGGTTCAAAGGCAATAAAAAGAAATGCGGGCAATATGCTAAGGCAATAAAAAGAAATGCGGGCAATATGCTTACGGAGGATGGAGAGAACACAAAGTGGTAATAGGTATTGGTAACTGGATCGCCATCGTGGTTCCAGCTGTAATCACTCACACTCCCTCCTGGTTTGGCTTGTGATTTTAATGAGATCACCTAAGAAGATAAGACTCAGATTACACTGAAGGGAAGTTACACTGTTTTCACTGTTTCAAGGCAAAGGCAATCTGAAACCATCATGGAAAGCAAAAGAAGCACATACAGACTGTACTGAGAGGGAGCAAGAAGAAGAAACCCATACAAGCATTTTATTTTATTTTTAAACTACACTACGGAAACAGTAGTATGGCATTTCAGAATCAGTTTTCACTGTGTCTTAAGCACAGATGGTTAGCGTTTGAACCAAGTCATGAAGCTGTCCCAATAACAATGTAGCCCTGTCAGCACACCCTGCATACCTCATATTATTTTGGGGTACAAATATTTTGTTATATTTTGTTATAATAGCTGTTACATAGAGGCCAACAGGATGATACTGGAAAGGTCATGATGATTTTGCAAAGCCAAGTGAACTTCTCATGCATGGTTATGTAGGACCTGAGGACATGTGGAAAGGACCCCTGTAACTTAATGGGTGTAAGTATTGCTTCTTCCCAACCCCCTGCCATGTGCATTTCCTCTTGAAGGTCAAAGAGAAAAGATGTCTGTCAGCCTAAAGCAGTAAGCCAATCTCCCTGCTAGCATCCATTGTATTTCCCAACACCTCATCCTGTTCCAAACTTTCTGGGGTTGTCCTGTTTTTATCGATTAAATCAATGTCATAGCTATGAACCAAAAAATATTCTTTTTGTAACTCTGAAGTTAAAACTATCAACCAGCTGGGAATCCCATTGTTTCTGGGGTCCAAAAGACACAGCAGAAATAATCCAGTTGGAGACCCCTTTAACTGCCCTGGCTCAGTGCTAGGGAATTCTGGGAACTGTAGTTCTGTGAGACATTTAGCTTTCTCTGTCAGAGAGCTCTGGTGCCACAATAAACTAAATAAATTCCCAGGCTTCCCTAGGACTGTCATGGCAGTTAAATAATCCAACTGGATTATTTTTGCTATGTGTTTTGGAGCTTGGATTCCTGGAAAATCCACTTAAACTTCTGAGAACAGCCTCAGGACACAGTTCACCCTATAAATATACCCACTAGGGCTGCCCCCAGTTTGGTCCAGTTGGAATAGGCAGAAACTTAATCGGATTCAAGCTTGACCCCTCCGTATTGCTGTCTGTGCCACAAAGCAGAAGGCTGAGCCCCATCCAGCTACCAGCTTTCCCCCAGACTGGAGCCTGGCTTCTGGAACTAGTAACACATTTCCCATTGCAATCCTAAAAATGGCTATGCAGTACCATCTTTTATATCTTAGTTCTTGTGTGTGTGTGTGTGTGTGAGTGCTTTGAATGTATGTTGATTTCCCCTTTTTATAAATAAACTAATTTCCATGCTGCCAGTTAGCAACCCTGTCTTCCATACATGAAGTATGTGGGAATTTGGATCTCACCCAGGATGGCCACATCATAACCACAGAGGAGGACAAGGCACCGCAAAATGCCTTGAAAAATGTAGGCTATTACCAAATAAAAGTTTAAAACACTAATATCAATATAATTCATTTCAAGTGGTTTATTTACAGCTATATTACATATACTGTATTTTATTATGTACTCAACCATATTTTTCTGATGAACTTATCTTTTTTAAAATGCCTTGTTGGCTTGCAATATACTTGTAGAAATCTGAGCAAAACATAGGCTTAACAGTGTACATACTAGCAACCAACCCTTGACTGAGGAGCTTATTGCATTAACATAAAACCTGACATCACCTTAACAGGATGCAGCCGGGACGCTGGATTGAGACGGGAATTATCACACTGTAATTTGCTGCTGATTCTACTGGACGACTGCATCCCGGGTCTCAGCTGCACTCAGTTGGCCTGTTTTCAAAGTCCATTTTCGAAAAAAGGCCAGCTGAGTGAGGCTGGGACCCAGGATACAATCAACCAACGAAATTGGTGGTGAATTACAGTGCAATAATTCCCACCTACATTCAGCATTCCAGCTGCATCCTGTTAGGGTGATGTCAGGTTTTACATTAATGCGATAAGCTCCTGAATCTACATTTAAATTATTACTTTCATTTGTAGTTTTCCCCATTTGCTCTCTCATCCCTCCTGCTTCTTCCTCAACCCAAATTGCACACCTTTCCCTTGGTGCTGCTGATCTGCTTCAACAACCCAGATCCTTTTTTCCTTTCCACACCTCCGTCAGAAAAAAACAAATAAAACCACCACATGGTCAGCGACCGGCTTCCCTCTTCTGATATGCTGGGATCATGCCTCTCAAGTTAATGTCTCTACCTTTTTCTCGCTTGCTAAGGCAAACAAATGGATTTATAATTGGTTCAAATACCATGTTCAAAGAATCTTCATCAATGGCTGTGATTCAAAATGAAGAATGCCTTGAGTGGAGTGCTGCAAGTTTCTGTCCTGGGGCCAACACTCTTCATCATTTTTATCAATGGACCTAATCACACGGGGCCAAATCCTGACAGAATCCAAAAGGAATCCCGACCTAATACGTATTATTTTTCCGTGTTTACACACGACGTCACGCAGAACCCCGACAGAACCCCGACACAATGCAGCATTATCCGAGTTCTTTTGAATTTCGGTTTCTTCAGGAAGTACAATTGCGCGACGGGATTAATATCGCTTTTGCCGTAAGTATGGTCACCCAATACGTATCGCCAAATACATATTGGGGAGCATTTCCCCGTAGCGCCGCCTCTCCAAGGGGACCTCCTTGGAGCCCCGCGCCGAGGCAGGGCTGGCGCTCCAAGGAGGACCTCCTTGGAGCGCCGATCCGACGCAGGGCCAGCGCTTCAAGGAGGACCCCTTGGAGAGCCGGCCCTGCGTCGGATCGGCGCTCCAAGGAGATCCTCCTTGGAGCACCGGCCCTGCGTCAGTTCGACGTTCTGAGGGAGTCCCCCTTGGAGCGCCGGCCCTGCGTCGGAGCTGTCACTCGCCGCAGCTGTCACAGTTTCCCAGGTCATCCTCGGTGCAGCCGGCCCTCCGCACGGCTGGCGCTCCAAGGAGGACCTCCTCGGTGAACGCTGCAGCGGGAGGTCCTCCTCGGAGCGCCGGCCGTGCGGAGGGCCGGCTGCACCGAGGACGACCTGGGAAAGGGTGACAGCCGCGGCGAGTGAGTGACAGCCGTGGCGAGCATAGTGCGCATGTGCAAGAACACCATTGCTTGTACATGTACGGGATCTTCTCACTTGTGTGTGGACGGCAGATACGGTTCCCGGGAGCGCTTTCTAAAAAGCGCGATAAAAGCGCAATGAAAGTAATTGTGTGTGATAGCCATTTCCGTATTGTGGGGTTTCTATCGGTTTAGTTCAGGATTTATTCCTTTATCGCATTCTTATCGCTTTGTTGCCCGCGTGTGATAAGGTCCAATGACTTACATGATGGGTTAGAGGAAATTCTTACCAAGTTTGCAGATGGTACAAAACTGGAAGCAGTAGCCAGCACACTGCAAGATAGAAACAGAATTCAAGAAGACCTTGATGACACAAGGACAGGTTTTAGGGCTCAAAACAGAGGACATTTTGGGATTCCTCCTGGAACCTCGAGGCAAAAGTTTGAAATGTAAAACATGTCAAGGAAAAGGAGGAGCTCACCAGCCTCTAGTGAAACTGACAATGATTCTTGGGGTAAGTTGGGGCTGCAGGAGGGAAGGAAATGGCTTCCATCACCAGAGTTTGTCCTGCTGGTAGATGTCAGGTTGATTCTTCCATCCAGTAGGTCAAATGAGGCAACTGCCTCAAGTGGCTAATGCTCCTCCTGGCCATTCCCTTCTTTTGGGGACAGCACTGTGGAGTACACAGTCTGTCCCAAATCTCTCCAAACTAGATTTTCTGAAGTACAGAAGAACTTGGCCCATTACCAATACTGAAGTTAACTTTAACTGTAAGCCCAACTTCTCTTTCTGCACTTCAGTAATACCTCCTGACAAAGCAATATTGTATTCTAGCTTGATCATCTCTAATTAAGTAAACTACTATTATCCTCTGCTGAATCATGGTTTCAAAGTGCCAACCGCATTTTAATTTGCAAAATTATTGTGTTGCATAGATCATATAGAAAGAAGTATTTTAAAACTGCAGTGTCTGTTTCTCTGTTATAGTCATTATCCTTTCCCCAGCAGTTCTCAAGCTGTGCGGTGTAGTGGTTTGAGCTATCTGACGAGCAGGGTTTGAATCCCTGATTGGCTATGAAAACCCATTGGGTGACCTTGGGCAAGTCACACTCTCTCAGCCTCAGAGGATGGCAATGGCAAACCCCCTCTGAAGAAACTTGCCAAGAAGACTCTGTGACAGGCAAGCTTTGTTCAGAGGTATCCTTCTTAAATAATTTTACATTTGTCTCTGTTCAATTCCATTATATTTGTTCCAGTCCAATTTTCTAGTTTATCAAGGTTTTCATGAATTCTGTTTCTGTCTTGCAGTGTGCTGGCTACTGCTTCCAGTTTTGTATCATCTGCAAACTTGATAAGGATTTCTTCTAACCCGTCATGTAAGTAACTGATAGCAAGGATGAAGATTGTTGGCCACAGGACAGAAACCTGCAGCACTCAACTCAAGACAGTTTGAAGCACAGCCATTGATGAAGATTCTTTGAACATGGTATTTGAACCAAGCATGAATCCGTCTGTTGGTGTTTCCATTTATTACACATTTAATCAATTTGCTAATAAAGTATCATGGGAGTCCATGGATCTTATGCAATCCAGATAAATGACATCTACAGCATTCTCACCATCTACTAAGCTTGTATATGTGTGTATGCCTTCAAGTAGCCTCTCAATTTAGGATGTCCCCATGAATTTTATAAGGTTTTCTTGATAAGGAATTCTCAGAGGTGGTTTTGCCAGTTTCTTTATACGAAATGTAATCTCCAACACTGGTATTCATTGGCAGTCTTCCACCCAAATATTAACCGAGGTTGACCCTGTTTAGCTTCTGTTTTAAAAAAAAAAAGATGTAAGATTAGTTTGGCAGGATATATTCTTGACTCATACTGGCTCTTACTGATCACTGCATTGTCATCCAGGAGCATGCAAAAAGACTTATTTATACTCCATTGTAATATTTTCCCTTGTATTGAGATCATGCTGACTGGTCTGTAGTTTCACAGATATTCTCTCTCCCCCCCCCCCCCCCGCCTTTATGAACAGAGGGACAATGTTTGCTTTTTACAGTGCTCTGCCACCTCATGCATTTTTCAAGATTTCTCATTAATGATGGCAAATGGTTCAGAGAGTGCATCAGCAAGTTCTTTCAGTTCTCTTGGATGCAGTCTCTCTGGCCCTGCAGATTTGATCCCATTTACGTTAATTGGGGCTGCATCTGCATGGTATAAATAATTCAGTTTGACACCACTTTAACTGCCATGACTCAGTGCTATGGAATTCTGAAAACTGTATTTTTGTGAGACATTTAGCCTTCTCTGTCAGAGAGCTCTGGTGTCACAACAAACTACAATTCCTAGAATTCCCTAGCACTGAGCCAGGGCAGTTAAAGTGGTGTCAACTTGAATTATTTCTGCAGTGTGGATGCAGCCTGAGTGATGCTTGACTATTTCATTAATCTTGATTTGCAGTTTGGTTCCCTTACCAAGTACCTGCTAGTGCAGGGACTGATGAACAGAGTTCTCTTTTCTGGAGAAAACTGAAGCAAAATCGGTCTTGAGCAGTTTTGGCTTTTTGTTGTGATCTGTTACCATTTTACCATCCTTATTGAGCAGTGGCCCCACTATTTCCTTGGTTTAAGTGTTTCAGAAAACCTTTCTCATTCCCATCTTCCCTGGCCAGTCTCAGCTTGTTCTGAGCTTTAGCTTACACTATTCCTGCAAATTTGGCCATGCATCTATACTTTTCCTTGGTGATTCATCTTTCCTTCCAGTCTTTATCCATGCTTTCCCCCCCTTTTCACTTCCTCATTGGGGAACTACATTGGATCTAGGGTAAATTTTATGGATTGCCAAAAATGCACAAAAAAGTATATTTTAAAAAAAGATTTTAAAAATACCTTTAACATTGCAGAGAATCACTGTAAACTACTTAAAAGGTGACTGGCTTCTCCTGGAAGTCTTTTTCCCACATAAAAAAAGGGGAGACCCAGGGGACCCCTGGACTAAAGGAATAGTCCATTATCACCTTGCATTTTGTGTCTTGCATGTTTTCTCTGGTTTCTGATGTGACCATACTGGGAGGGAGGTATCATTGAATTCAGTAGGATTGTTTTAATATTTTGAAGAGACTAGACATTCTGGGAAGTTTCAGCCTGGTGATGTTTTGTACCTGCATAAAAGGCTTTTTAAACATTCACTATAAATCTTCTGAAAGTGTAGATTTGCAAGAGAGTGTCCTCTATATGGGCATTCCGGTTACAGCGCAATAGTGCATTTGTATATTTACAATGCAGAAGGAAGATTAATAGAATCATAGAGTTGGAAGAGACCACAAGGGCCATCTAGTCCAACCTCCTGCCATGCAGGAACTCAAAATCAAAGCATCCCCGACAGATGGCCATCCAGCCTCTGTTTAAAGACCTCCAAAGAAGGAGACTCCACCATTCTCTGAGGGAGTGTCTTCCACTGTCGAACAGCTCTCACTGTCAGGAAGTTCCTCTTAATGTTGAGGTGGAAAATCTTTTCCTGTAGCTTGCATCCGTCGTTCTGAGTCCCATTCTCTGGAGCAGCAGAAAACAAGCGTATTCCCTCCTCAATATGACATCCCTTCAAATATTTAAAGAGGGCTATCATATCCCTCTTAACCATCTCTTCTCCAGGGTAAACATACCCAGTTCTCTAAGTCGTTCCTCGTAGGGCATGGCTTCTAGACCCTTCACCATTTTAGTCGCCCTCCTCTGGACACGCTCCAGCTTTTCAACATCCTTTTTGAATTGTGGTGCCCAGAACTGGACACAGTATTCCAGGTGGTGCCTGACCAAAGCAGAATACAGTGGCACTATTACTTCCCTTGATCTTAGTATACTTCTACTAATGCAGCCTAAAATTGCATTGGCCTTTTTAGCTGCGGCATCACACTATTGACTCATGTTCAACTTGTGGTCTACTAGGACTCCTAGATCCCTTTCACACGTAGTCTCATTAAGCCAAATGTCCCCCGTCCTATATCTATGCATTTCATTTTTTTGCCCTAAGTGCAGTACTTTACATTTCTCCATGTTGAAATTCATTTTGTTAGCTTTGGCCCAGCTTTCTAATCTATTAAGGTAATTTTGAATTTTCATCCTGTCTTCTGGGATATTAGCTATTCCTCCTAATTTGGTGTCATCTGCAAATTTGAGAAGCATGCCCCCTATTCTTTCATCCAAATCATTGATAAAGATGTTGAATAGCACTGGACACAGGACAGAACCCCACTGGACACTCCACTGGTCACTTCTCTCCTGGATGAAGAGGAGCCATTGCTGAGCACTCTTTGGGTTTGGTCAGTCAACCAATTACTAATCCACCTAACAGTTGTATTGTCTAGCCCACATTTTACTATCTTGTTTGCAAGAATATCGTGGTGACCTTGTCAAAAGCCTTACTGAAATCCAGATATGCTATGTCTACCACATTCCCTTCGTCTAGCAAGCTGGTAATTTTATCAAAAGAAGAGATCAGATTAGTCTGGCATGACTTGTTTTTGAGAAACCCATGTTGACTTTTTGTTATTATGGAATTACCTTCCAGATGTTCACAGACTCTCTGTTTAATGATCTGCTCCAGAATCTTTTCTGGTATTGATGTCAGACTAACTGGACGATAGTTGTTGGGATCCTCTTTTTTCTCCTTTTTGAAGATGGGGATGTTTGCCCTCCTCCAGTCTGCTGGGACTTCTCCTGTTCTCCAGGAGTTCTCAAAGATTATTGCCAGTGGCTCTGAGATTACATTTGCCAGTTATGTATAAGAAACTCCAGGAGAACATGATCACTTCCACCTAAGGATCCCACCACTTGCACCCCACTGACCAGATCATCCCTGTTGGTTAGGATCAGATCTAAAATAGCTGATCCCCTTGTTGCCTCTTCCACCTTTTGGACAAAGAAATTGTCTTCGAGGCAAGTGAGGAATTTGCTAGACCTTGAAGTATTGGCTGAGTTTGACTTCCAGAAAATATCAGGATAGTTGAAATTACCAATCACTACTACATCTCTCCTTTCTGAGTGTGTGGTCATCTGTTCTAGAAAGGCATCATCCAATTCCTCAGTCTGACTTGGGGGTCTGTAGTAGACTCCCACAATAACATCTCTGTTGTTTCTTTCCCCTTTAATTTTTATCCAGATGCTCTCCACCTGCAAGAATATCGTGGGGGACCTGTCACAAAAGAAAGCAGACTGTTGTTGTAGATGTGTGTACTGCCACATGGGAACATAGACCTTTTGATGTGACATTTTGATAACTTACATGCTGAGATTAATCCATTTATAAGAAAAAATCAAGACAGATGATAAAATTGCTGACATTACTTTCTGAAAAGGAGAGGAGGAG
Source organism: Phrynosoma blainvillii (assembly GCA_026167975.1). Classification (NCBI taxonomy): domain Eukaryota; kingdom Metazoa; phylum Chordata; class Lepidosauria; order Squamata; family Phrynosomatidae; genus Phrynosoma; species Phrynosoma blainvillii. The sequence goes on along the minus strand of JANUYF010000002.1, from coordinate 170,311,655 downwards.
TATGATCTAGCAAGCCTGAGTCAAAATAATAATAATTTATTTCCCGCCTATCCTCAAAGCAGGGTGGCACTTGCTTTGCCAGCATCTCAGCTTTTGGGTGAATTTTATGATTCTTTGGTGCAGCAGGACTGCCTTTTCTTGTCTGTTCAAATAGTTGTATGGTACAACTACATTCCTAAAAGGGGAGAGGTTTTAGTTATTTTTATTACTACCAATTATTTTTACATTGTTGATTATTTCTGTGGCACTATTAGTGTATGGTACATTTAAAAGTAGGTGGATCTAGCCTGGTCTTGCCTGCAAGGGGGTTACAGTCTAAAAGATTATGTACAAGATTTAATAATAATAATAATAATAATAATAATAATAAGCCAACCTGAAGAAATCAGATGCATGTACTGACATGTTCAGATGCATATATTGACTGTGAAAAGGAAGGAAGAATCCTTCAAAACACCAACTTACTCCAGTAGAATGAGCAGTTTGGTTAACAGCACAAGAAGCCATATTTGTAATGTTAAAAACCTCATGACTCAACACTATAAATACTTTAAAAAGAAACACACATAGCAAGAACTATCCACAATGATGGGAACGGAGCTCTAATGTTAACATACATTGCATGTATTGCAGGCAAGGCAGAGGCATTTTTAAAACTTATGCACAAACTTCATATAATCTTTAAAAAGGAAATGCTGCCCTTTACAAGGTTCTACTTGGGAGAAAACAACAGATGCTTGTCTGTTCCTCATCACTCCCAGCTGTTTGTGCAGCTTCTCTGTTTGTCACTTTGGTTTTCTGGTTTCCCTTTACCTGCTTCTTGTCCTCGGATACTTGTGCTCTTTCAAAACTGCATGGCAGTGAGCAGGTCTATTGATCACAAGAGGAAAAGGCACAGCTGCTGGTCTGGCAGACAGGACTGAAAGCACAGGCATCTATTCAAAACACTCCGGAGGCTGGCAACATTCATTTTCTGTTTCAGCCAGTGACAGGCAATAACACAGCAAGAAATGCTTTCCACAGATGGCAGTCACTTATCACTAGCTAAACTATCTGTCATGATGATGGGTGGAATATGTATGGAAGGAAGGACTTGGGTATTTCAAGAGCTCTTGGGGATGGCTATGCCATGTAACTTTACCTAGTTAGCATGTAGAGTTGGCATCCTGCTGTAGGCTTCATGGGAGTGAGCTGGGCAACTCCGTTTCCAGGATGGGGAGCAGCTGAGCCTGAATCCTGATGGTAGTTTCAAATGGAGAAAACCCAATGGATTACAAGTGTTGACTCACCACTCAATAACAGATTCAATGGCTCTCTATTCTACATGGAACTAACCATTAGGATTCAGGCCTGTGCTGGATTAGTGTCCGCCTAGAATCCTAAAGTTGGAAGAGACCTCAAGGGCCATCCTGTCCAACCTCCTGTCATGCAGGAATGCACAATCAAAGCACCCCCAACAGATGACCATTCAGCCTCTGCTTAAAAACTTCCAAAGAAGGAGACTCCCCAACCACCCTCCAAGAGAGCGTTTTCCACTGTCAAACAGCTCTTACTCTCAGGAAGTTCCTCGTAATGTTGAGATGGAATCTCTTTTCCTGTAGCTTGCATCCATTGTTCCAGGTCCTATTCTCTGGAGCAGCAAAAAGCAAACTTATACGTACTCCATCCTCAATATGATACCCCTTCAAATAATTAAACAGGGCTATCATATCACCTTTTACCCTTCTCTCCTCCAGGCTAAACATATCCAGCTCCATAAGTCTCCCCTCATAGGGCTTTTTGGTTTCCAGACCATCTTGTTTGCCCTCCTTTGGACACACTTGAGCTTCCCAACATCCGTTTTGAATTGTGGAGCCCAGAACTGGACAAAGGATTGCAGGTGGCCCTGACCAAAGCAGAATACAGTGGCACTATAACTTCCCTCAGGCTACACACTATATTCCTATTGATGCAGCTTGGAATTGCATTGACCTTTTTAGCTGTCGCATCACACTGTTAACTCATGTTCAACTTGTGGTCTACTAGGACTCCTAGATCCCTTTCACATGTACTCTTGTTAAGCCAGGTGTCCCCCATCCTATATCTGTGCTTTTAATTTCTTCTGCTTAAGGGCAGTAACTTACATTTCTCTCTGCGACAGTGCTTTTCCTGTATTTCTCACAGGAGAATGCAGCAGCTGTCAGCCTAGATTGGAGAAAAGAAAGCAGTGCTGTTTAGAATACAGTACAATCCCATTGTGAATATATCCTCCTCATTAAGAATAAACCTGGTTCGTCTCTGCATCGTGTTGTCTTTATGATAGATCCTCATCCATTTTCCTTGTAACTGGTCTATGCCAGGTCATCCTCCTGTCTAGTTGGAGTTGGACTGAAAGTATACTTTCTCTTAAATGCCTATAGGAAACTGGAGGTGCTAAAAATCTTCAAGCCTTAATGTCTGTTACTTCTGAGGGATCTAGCATACAAAATAGCCATACCATGTAGTACAGGGGTAGGCAACCTATCCCTTTTAAGGGCCGAGGGACTTCAGCTCCCAGAAGCCTCAGCCATGTTGGCCAGTAGTCCCATGTTGGCCAATAGCTCCTGGGATTCTGGGAGCTGAAGTCCCTCGGCCCTTAAAGGGGACAGGTTACCTACCCCTGATGTAGTAGTAATTGTAGCTGTTAGTAGCCTTCAAGTCAACCTTGGCATATGGTGACCCTATGGATGAGACATCTCCAGGTCTCCCTGTCCTCTACTGCTCTGTTCATTCCCAGCAGACTCATGCCTGTGTCCTCCCTAATTGAGTCTATCCATATGATGTACGGTCTGCCTCTCCTTCTTCTACCCTCAATCTTTCCCCACATTATTATTTTTCCCAGTGATTCATGTCTTCTCATGATGTGGCCAAAGTACGACAACCTCAATTTAACCATCTTGGTCTCCAGAAGCATTTCTGGCTATAGGACCCATTTGTTTGTCTTTCTGGTTGTCCACGGTCTTCTGCAACATCACATCTCAAATGAGCTTATTTTCTTTTTATCTGCTTTTTTTCAGAGTCTAGCTCTCACATCCATGCATAGGATTGGGAATACTATGGCTTGGATGATTCTAACTTTAGTGCTCAGTTGTATATCTTAACTCTTTAGCTCTTTCATGGCTGCCCTTCCCATTCCTAGTCTTTTTCTTATATCTTGATTGCAGTCTCCATTCTGGGCCATGTTTGATCCCAAGTACAAGAAATCTTTGGAGTTTATCACACGGGGAGCCCCGTGCAGAAACAGGCTTTAAAGTTAAAAAAACCCGCAAAAGTGGAAGCTTTCAATAAACGGGATTTCTCCCGTTCTGCCCTGTGTGAAAAGTGAAAGCGCTGTTGAAAGGAGGTTAATCTGAACGGAAATTAGACAAACACTGCTCCTTTTTACTTTCGGGATCTTCCAAAAATAAAAAGAAGCAGTTTTTGTCTAATTTCCGTTCGGATTAACCTCCTTTTAACAGCGACATCGTCTGAAAAAACACCCGCTTTTGCGGGTTTTGTTTAATTTAAAGCCCCGTTTCCTCATGGGATTTCCCCCGTGTGATAAACTCCTTTGACTATTTCAATTTCCTTATTGTGCAATTCAAATTTATCTAGGTCCTCCATGGTCACTATTTTTGTTTTCTTTATGTTCAGCCGCAGGCCTACCTTTGTACTTTCTTCCTTGACCTTCCTGAGCAATTGTTCCAAGTCATTGATGTTTTCCACTATTAATATTGTGTCGTCCGCATATCTTAGATTGTTGGTGTCCCTTCCTCCTATATTTACTTCTCCTCCTTCTGAGTCTACCCCTGCTCTCTGTATAATATTTTCTGCGTACAAGTTGAACAAGTAGGGTGGTATTATGCAGCCTTGCCTTGACTCCTTTGCCTATTGGAAACCATTCCTTTTCTACATATTCTGTTCTGACAATGGCCTCTTGTCTTGAGTGTAGATTTCTCAGCAGAACTATCAAGTGCATTGTGACTCCCATTTCTGTGAGAGCATTCCATGACTTTTCATGATCGGTGCAGTCAAAGGCTTTGCCTTAATGGTCTATATATGGTCTTTGTCTCAATGGTCTAATGGTTAATAGTCTATAAAGCCCCTACCCCCCAAATTTCTGGTCACACACATTGAACCATAGCTTCTTTCCTGTCTCAGTTTTGTCTACCAGTCAAATTTAAATTGTCTGGCCAGTTTTTCAAAACCACTAAAGCTCAGATCTGAAGTGGCCATCATGTATCCTTCCAGATATTGCTGTAATACAGCTTCCAGCTTTCTTCGCTGGCAAGGGACTTGAGTCCCACAACATTCAGAGGGTTCTGTCCTTTGGCTTCTTAGTCCATTTTAGATCAGCTTTAGATAGACAGCTTAGACCAAGAGCTCATGGGAATAAAGTGAGCCAATTCATGGAACAATGTAGGGGATTTCATGTTATGAATGGGCCATTGCAATCATAGCCTTGAGCTGGGCTTTACTTTGATTAAAACAATGCCACAAAACACACACACACTTTTCAGCAGAAATTTTCCCACATGGAGAGGGATATTTTAAAAATCACACAGAAAATCCAATTGTTTATTTTCCTTAAACAAATGGAGGAAAAGCCCCAATTATTCAATTGCAGGGAGAGCAGTTAAGTAAAGTCTTAACTTTGTGAAATCACATGCCTTCAGCCTCAGGGCTGTCTTCCATGAGCTGCAAGGATGCAGCTGGTTCCCACCGCACATAAATACTCAAAGAAATGTGAGCAAAGATCAATTTTCATGATACCATTTATCCATGCCCCTGCAGAGAATAGTCTGAGAAAAGCCTGCTGCAGTGCACTTAGAGGGAAAAGTAACCCACACTTGGAAGATTGCAGAGAATTCATTTAATTTTCATGGATCTGTGTAAGCTGATGTATTTCAGTGGCTAAGAGAATGAGCTGCAACCCAGGAAATTCCCAGTCTAGACTTTGCTGCAACTTTAAAGTCTTCCCTTTGCTTCCTTCAGTCTACAATATAAATAGTAACCTACAAGGATTTTAATGTAAGGATTATAATGAGGTAAAGCATGAGAATCAGCATGGTGTAGTGGTCTGAGCATTGAACTATGACTCTGGAGAGCAGGGTTCAAATCCCACTGGGGGGAAAAGGATGTCCTTTTTCTGTTCTTATTGTGCGATCGTGCAAAGATTATCAGACTTCACCGTGATTATCCCATCATTATCCCGTCAGTGAAGTGGAATTGTCCTGTCATTTTTCATTAATGGAAGTTTCCATTACTGAAAAGTGACAGGACAATTCCCCTTCATTGACAGGATAATGATAAGCGTGACGTGTGTGATAGTCTTTCATGCAATCGTGCAATAAGGACAGGATAAGGACAGGAGGGATCTGTTTCGCTCCCATCCTTTTCCCCATCTGATAATCTCCTGGGTGACCTTGGACAAGGCACACTCTCTCAGCTTCAGCCATGGCAAACCCCCTTTGAGGAAACTTGCCAAGAAAATCCCATGATGGGTTCACCTTAGGGTCTCTGTAAGTCAGAGATGACTTGAAGGCACAAAAGTACTTTGAATACTCAAAATCACTGTATTTATTCACAAATTGCAGTGGTCCCTCCACATTTGCTGGGGTTTGGGGTGAAGAAATCTCATGAATGTGGGGAACCTGTAAATAAAAAAATACTATTCTTTTAACCTAAGAGAATACCTCTCTAGGAATTTTCAGGTCCTGTAGTACAGCTCTGTGGTCAGCATCTGTCAGAAGCTAACCATAGAATCATGCCAGAGGACCTACAAATGCTTAGAGAAGTGTTTTCTCTAGGAACTTCTAGGTTCTCCAGCACAAGTCTATGGTCAACATCTGGCAGAGTTGCGCTGGAGGACCTAGAGATTCCTAGAGAGAACATATTAATCAAAACCGCAAAAGTCAAAGCCACAAATGTGGAGGGCCAACTTTACATGTTGTCTTTAAAACCCTAGAAATAATATTCAGTGTTTAGTATTGTCGTCAGGAGTGGGCACCAGCCATAGGTAAATAGGTAAATTCTGTCGTAGGATCGTGTTTTGGTCCATCAGGTGGAATGATGAAGACCCAGAGGTTTTGATGGTTCTGAACACACAATCCTTTTAGAGTCCTTGGTTTTTCAAAGAGTTTCTTGGAGGAGCTTTGAATATTTGAAGTGTTTGAAAGCACAAACTGATCTTGAGAAATTCTTTTTCTGAATGGTAATAAGTACTATGCTGAGAGAGAAGAAGCCTGCAATTACTTTCAATCAACTCCTTAGGATTATTCTGCAGGACTAAACAATGGTTGCATCCATACTGCAGAAATGATCCAGTTTGACACTGTTTTAACTGCCATGGCTTGAGGCTATGGAATTCTGGGAAATGTAGTTTGGTAGGGCACCAGAGCTTTGCTGGAATTCCATACCTTTGAGCCATGGCAGTGAATGCAATGTCAAACTGGATTATTTCTGCAGTGCGGATGCAGCTAATGAAGCTGGAGAGTGGCGACTGCTCATAAGACTGTTGTTGGTTCTTTGTTAACCCTCCAGATAAGAGAAACTTGGAATGACTGCAAACTCCTTTTTAAAAAAATCTGCATTCAGCCTTCTCTTATCTGACAGTCTCTAGCCTCACAGACAGCAAAGTCTCTGTTTTATCTTTTCTCATTGATCTTCCTTGAACAAAATGGGCTGCATTCCATAAAATGCACCAACTAAAATTTGTTAATCTTTTCAGTAGACTCTTATTTACTTTTGAAGATGGACATCTATTGTGGGAGCAAGCAGCCCAACTTTGCAGCCATTGCTCCTTGGTCTTCTGGTCTGGCTGGGATTTCAGTTTCTTCCATGACCTGGGTACGAAATGGTAGATTTCGGTTCTAGCTCCCAGTGTCAGGTATGCATCATTGTTTTAATTAAACCTTTTGTAAAATCTAAAAAAAAAAAAGATATGTTATACAAATATCAGGAAGTTCACCAAAATATCCAATGTACTTTGCCCCCACTCCAAATCTATTTTGATTTGTTCGTCTCTGTGATTGTTTCCTTGAATGCTTTCCCTTCACACCATCTCAGCAGAGAAGGAACGGCATGGTTTATGCATCAGATTAATGGACTTCAGGATCAATAATTCAATGCACTTTAAAACAAAGATCACTACATGAACCTCATGTTTGCCTAATCTGGCCAAGTTCCATCTTGCACCCCAGAAATGTGGGAACCCCTGTGCTAAAGATACAGAGGCTTTGGCATTCCCAGACTTGTTCAGCTGCTCTTCTTCCCTCCTTTCTTTTCACTTTACCACTATCAGAAATCTAAATGCCACCTGTGGGAGAACCAAACCTTTGCCTCAAGCCATGAGAAGTTAATTCCTTGTGAGACAGAGGACTTGTTCAGCTCAGGTGGAGCAACAAATTTGAAGTGTATGTTCCCAGTTGTTACCAGGTAATGCCTCGGAGGCCTCTGGCGTGTTTGGGCAACTTCTGCTTTCATTCAGTCTAGGGCAGTTTCAACCTGGTTTTTAAGCTTTTGCAGGCTAGAAATCCATTTGCTGATTTTCTCAAAGCAAGCAAGACTTCGGAACAGTTTTAAGACAAGGCTTTTATCACACCATCATCTGGCCCCATTCATGGAATTTTACAGGGGTGTCATAGGACCTCATTCTCCACTTTCAACCCTCCCTTGATTTTTCATTGCTTTTTCTGTTATTTTCCTTATTTTAGAAAATCTGGGGGGAGAGGGGCTGCTTCACAGTATCTTCCAGTTGCTAGCATGATGAGATTCTGTCTGTAAATATCCTAAGCCCTCCTGGTGTGTATGTGTGTGTATGTGTGTATATGTGTATGCCTCCAAGTTGCTTGCCAACATACGGTGACTCCATGAATTTCATAGGGTTTTCTCAGGCAAGGAATACTCAGAGGTGGCTTTGCCAGAACCTTCCATCTGCACCTGATATTCCTTGGCAGTCTCCCATCCAAGTACTAACCAGGACTGATCTTGCTTTGCTTCCAAGATCAGACAGGATCTGGTGCTTTTAGGGTATTTAGGTGTCCTCCTTAGGTAACCCAGAAGCATATTTTTCTCTAAACCAGCACAATAAACCGATTTATTGGCTTAACACAGAGATAGGAACATTAGTCGGAAAAGGTTAATGCATATCATCATTAATAAACTAAAAAATCTAATGTACTTGCATTTGGATTAGAAGAGAGAAATAATGTCTAAAACTCCTTCCAGAATGAAGCTGAAATATACCCTCTGTTATTTTATGCTTGACCACCCTGACTGTTCTCCCTCTTTGAGTTTTGGAGAGAAGGAGACAGACGCATGAGGTTTTTTTAGGAGGAAAAAAAATCATTTGCCACCCACCTTACCAAAACCCCTTTCCTGCTTTCCCTTTCTCCAAGTGGCTAATAAAAACCATGAAGCAGTTTGGCAAAAATCTAAGAAAGCTGGGCTTTGGGGGAAGAACCAACTGGGAAATGCAAAAGTTGTCTGTTCCTTAGCACTTTTTCGAGTAATTAATTAATGCTTCCTGTAAGAAGCCTTCCACTTTAATTGACTACAGGTTTTAACTAGGTAGTCTAAGTACCAGATCAATCCAAATGCAACAGGGCTCACTCACATCTCAGCAGAAGCGTATAGGGCTTTTGCTGTTGTCATTGTGTGCCTTCAGGCCATTTCCAACTTGTGGTGACCATAAGATGAACCTATGATGGGGTTTTCTGGGCAAGATTTGTTCCCAGAAGGTTTGCCGTTGTCTTTCTCTGAGGCTGAGAGTGTGAGTTGCCCAAGATGTTGTTGTGTGCCTTCAAGCCATTTCCAACTTAGGAACCTATCATGGGGTTTTCTTGGCAAGGTTTGTTCAGAGGTCTATCATTGTCTTCTCCCAAGGCTGAGAGCATGTGATTTTATGGCAGAGCTGGGAATTGAACCCTGGTCTCCGGAGTCATGGGTCCAAAATCTCAAAACATTAGACTTCCCTGTTTCTTTTTGAACACTACCAATCTTCAGAGGCATTTAACTGATGTTCACAAGTGAGTTTCTACTTCTGGTTTAATTAAAGAAGAAATTGCTGCTCCTTATATATCTTTCCCCATTCAAAGGGTTGTATTTTCTCTGTTACAAAGACTGATGGACTGTGATAAAAAATAAAAGGAAAAGGAAATGTGCAATGTGGAGCGACTGCCACATTCTCACTGCCGCAAATGGTCACAAAGGACTTGTGATGAGCAGCTCTTATGGGGAACCACCTTGAAGCTGGAAAAACCTCCTTGGCCTCCTCACCTTCTCTTGTATATCCCTTTCACTATCTTTGTGTTGGCTAGACATATTTTCCTGGACATACTGCTTGTCATTTTCCCCCTTTGCATGGTGATCAACAGCTATTTCAAAATATGAATCCTCATTTTATGCTCAAAATTTGAACCCTCATTTTATGAACTTTCCCCAGAAGCCAAGATGATGAAACTGAGGCTGTTGTATTTTGGCCACATCATGAGAAGGCTCGAATCATTGGAAAAAACATTCACACTAGGAAAGGTGGAGGGATGTAGTAAGAGAGGAAGACCAAAGGCTGGATGTATATACTCAATCAGGGAGGGCATGGGCATGAATCTACAAGACCTAAGCAGAGCAGTGGAAGACAAGGGTCTTGGAGATGTCTCATCCACAAGGTCGCCATGAGTCGTGGACAACTCAAAGCAATTAACAACAGCAACAACAACAACTGGAAAGAATGGGATTCTGGTTTAGACAACCCTACTATAGTTGTGTGTAGCTGCCTGCTACAGTAGTAAACAATAGTTGCCTCCAGAATCCCTTTCTGAACATGCATGAACTTGAACTCAGATCTACAGGGTACAGGAAGAGCAGACAAGCCTGCCTTACCAATTATACCCAGCGTGTTAAAAAAGCATAGATCTATACGTTTGGTCACCACAATGGAAATCACAGGAAATGTGGAGGTTGATAGGAGAAAAAGTCATCCCTAGATGTATTTTGGAAGAAGCCTTCAAGTGGTCTCTAGAAGATTCTGTTTGCTTCTACTTATAGAAAACTTACCTGACCTGATTGTTTCATTTTATATGGGCATATTGCAAGCTTAGGATAAATGGTTTGCTGGAATATATTGAACTGCTCTTCTTTTTTGTGGCGTAGGAACTTATTCTAATTCTTTCCATGCTATTTCTGCCTCTGGTACCAAGGTTTCTGTTAAAGAAATAATGTGCAGGAACACATTGGGTATACCTGTATTAGAAAATATGGTGTAGTGTTTTGAGTATCGGGCTATGTCAGGATATCCCCGCTCAACCATGGAAATCCACTAGGTGGTCTTGGGCAAGTCACACTGTCTCAGCCTCAGAGGAGGGCAAGAGCAAATCCTTTCTGACCAGATTCTGCCAAGAAAACCCCATGATAGGTTCACCTTAGGGTCACCATAAGTCAGAAATGACTTGAAGGCGCACAAGAACAACAATATCTGTATCTCCAACATCCTCACTCACAGTCACCGAGTGCATCCTTGCATGATTTATTCCTTCCAGTCATCCCTTGCTGGGAGCATATAGCATGGAGCTCCACTAAAGATTTATTATGTCTGGACTCTTTTGTATTATTACTGTTCAAGCTATTTGCTATAAGAAGTTTACCACTCTTAGGAATCGGTGTCTAAAGGCCTAAGCAGACTGCCAGAAATAGTGCACATTAAATTGAGGCACTGCCCTGGCTCAGTGCTAGGGAATCATGGGAACTGTATTTTTTTCTGGGACATTGAGCCTTCTCTGTCAGAGAGCTCTGGTGCCACAATAAATTACAGTTCCCATGATTCCCTAGCACTGAGCCAGGGCAGTGCCTCAATTTAATGTGCACTATTTCTGGCAGTCTGCTTAGGCCCTGAGTTTGCTTGTTTCCCTTCTATATCAAAAGCTGTTGGGCAGAGACTGTCCTGTACTGAACTACCCTGGGAACTTTTTTGAACAGGCTTAGAATGCCTTAAATAAATACACAACAATTGAAAAAGCAAAAAAAAAAAAAAAAAAAAAAAAAAAAAAAAGAAGAAAAAGAAGTTTCAGTGCAAAGGGACTAGTGTGCCCCCAAGTCTCTCCTTTGCCACAAAGGTGGCAATGCTGTTAGTGAGCTCCTGAACCAAACCTGGGCCATGTTGTCAAGTATAGTGCAGAGTTCTGGACTAGAAGCAAGAAGTCCTGGATTCAAATCTTCCCTCAGCTGCAGAGGGCATTTGGGTCAATCTGTCTCTCTTATCTAGGCTAGCCATAATCTTATCCCACCCTACCTCATGGGTTTGCTTTGAAGATCAAACTGCTGGGAGGACAGGAGCCTTGTCAGAAAAAATGTTGCTGACCCCTTCTTAGAAGAGAAGTATCTTGGATGGACATATTTTGCAAAGGTCCCACAGGGGGACTTGCCCAGGGCCCTTTTAGTCCTGGCAAAACCACTGACCCTCCATTTGCTCATGCTGGGGGGGAATTTACTATTCTTCCATATGTGCTTTAGATTCACCAAGAACTTTTCCTTACCATCGGTTGCAACCATCACTCATAGCTCTTCATTTCTTCTCTCTCTTTTGTACACTAAGAGTTCATTTAATTACTCTCCAGCTTTTCCGGATATGTCAGCAAGAATTAAAATAGCTATTGCACAGAGAAAAGTCCTGCAAAACACGCTGGAAAAAAAGCAGAAAAGGAATGGCAACCAAAAGATCTTAATGTCTTTCTGAGTAATGTTCCTGTACAAATGGAATTAGAAGAGAGTGGCCAACTGGAGAATTATGAAGAGTTTGGCTGGAGCCCTCTCCCTCCTTGAAAAATCCCTTGCATCAGTCCATCTGGTTGATGAGGCAAGCTCTCCATCTCCTTTTAGCATGGCACCACCTGGGCTATGGCATTTAATAGGCCGTGAGTGTGGTTTTTAATTGCGCCTAGGGGTACATATAACACAGGAGTCAAGTATGTTTTTTCTCTGCCCTCACAATCTATTTAACAGATATACATACCAGATACTGGAATGCTGTTTTACTATTCAGTTGTTTCACTGGGCAGGATAGCTATATCATAGAATCATAGAGTTGGAAGAGATCCCAAAGGACCATCTAGTCCAACCCCTTCTGCCATGCAGGGACTCGCAATCAAAGCATCCCCGACAGATGCCCATCCAGCCTCTCTTTAAAAACCTCCAAAGAAGGAGATTCCACCACCTTCTGAGGGAATGTCTTCTACTGTCGAATAGCTCTTACTCTTAGGAAATTCTTCCTAATGTTGAGGTGGGATCTCTTTTGCTGTAGTTGGCATCCATAGCTCCTTGTCCTATTCTCTGGAGCAGCAGAAAATCGGCTTGCTCCATCCTCAATATGACATCCTTTCCAATATGTAACAGGGCTTTTGTGTCATCTCTTAACCTTCCCTTCCCCAGGCTAAACATACCAGCAGCTCCCTAACTCGCTTCTCATAGGGCTTTATGGTTTCCAGACCCTTCACCATTTTGTTTGCCCTCCTCTGGACATGCTTCAGCTTGTCAACATCCTTCTTGAATTGTGGTGCCTAGAAATGGACACAGTATTCCAGGTGAGGCCTGAACAAAGCAGAAGAGAGTGGCACTCTTCCTTTCCTTGATCTATTCTAGACACTATACTTCTATGGATGCAGCCTAAAATCACATTGGCTTTTTTAGCTACCGCATCACACTGCTGACTCATGTTAAACTTGTGATTTTACTAGGACTCCTAGATACCTTTCAATATATATATATATATATATATTTCACATATATATTATTTCCATTTCCATGGGCGGTGGAAGTTAGTGGCTTATATATCAGTTGCATGATGAATCCACTCTGAGTTTTTCATCAAACTTTACAATAGCTTTCCAAGATGCTAAAAACATTTTAGGGACAGGATTCCAAACCTTGGTTACCTCCCTTGAAGTTTGGATTAAAACCTGGAGCAGATTTACTATCCCACTGTTATGGGAGCCCCCAGCCTCCAGTGTCCCAGAGAAAACATTGTCATTGTTCTACAGTAATTAGAACAGTGATGGCAAACGTTTTAGAGACCGAGTGCCCAAACTCAATGGCAATTCCCACACTGGGTGTCACCAGGTGTTGGGGGGGAATGGGGAATGTGATGTCCAGCCTGGACTGTTTAAATTCTCCCCTGCATTTTCCTTTATTTTTAGTCAGTTCTTAGTATGTTTGAACATAGGAATGTTCCACTGTATTAGTTTGTGGGAGAAGCTGTAGGAATCCCCTGCATTTTTCTAGTTTTTGGTTTGCCCCTTCCCAGCAAGCTCTGCTTCAGTTTGGGATTTTTAGTTTTTTCTTAGGCAGGCTTGGCTTTTATCTGTTTGGTGGCAAACAGGCACAGACAGATGGAAAGGGCATTTCTTACATCATTTAGCCAATTTATTTACCATTTAGCTAGATTAGTTACCAAAAGCAGTTAATTAAAGTAAATATCAACCACAAAGAAGTTAAGAGCACCAGAAGCTGAAAGACCCTGCACCAGCTTCATTGAGTAGAAGATCAGACCCAGAGAGATGACAACCCTGGAGATTGCTGAAACCTAAGCTGTAAAATACCTTTTATTTTAAGCTTGTTAGAGCTGGGGAGGAGAAACCTTTTTTCTTTTGTTCTTCAAAATAAATTTTCCCCTTTTGGACTTTACATTCAGCATTGGAGCCTTTTTGGGTAAAAGAGTTTGATCTCACCAGCATACTGGCATTGCACACCCATATTTGCCACCACCTTTAGTTGGGTGTGTCTTCACAGGGACCTTTGGGGGCAGGATTTCCATCTTCCTGGTGAAAACCCAAGGCACGCTCTCTCAGCCTCAGGCTAGTAATTGCAACCCCCTCCCCCCCAATGAAACTTGCAAAGAAAACTCCATGATAGTTTCACCTTAGGATCACCATAAGTTGGAAACGAATTGAAGACACCAAACACAGAAGTCACACTTTCTCAGCCTCAGAGGATGGCAATGGAAATCCCCCTCTGACAAAGCTTGCCCCATGATAGTTTCACCTTAGGGTCACCAGGAACCGGCGCTTGGAAAGGCGGGAGGGTGCACTGGACCCATAAGTTGGAAACGACTTGGTGGCACACAACAACAAGCATAAAAAGCACAGAAGGCACAGCACAATAAGAAGAACAAAGAGAGCCAGTGGTTTGAGCGTGCAACTGTGGAGATCAGTGTTTGAATCCCAACTCAGTCATGAAATCCACTGGGAGAATTTGGGCAAGGCACACTCTCTCAGCCTCAGAGGAATGCAATAGCAAAAACCTCCTCTGAAAAAATCTTGCAAAGAAAACCCCAGGATAGGTTTATCTTAAGGTCACCATAAGTTGGAAACAACTTGAAGGCACAAAACAACAAACATGACTGTTCCTGATTGCAATGCCTTGGAAAAGAGGAGGAGGGCGAGGAGATCCGAGTTGTCCCTATGCAGGAGGCAATGTCTGCTTCATGGGAGATGGAGCCCCAGTCCAGCCTGCCTTGGCCAGACCCAGAGAAAGTGGGAGAGGGGAGACACTATATTTCTATTGATGCAGCCTAGAATAGCATTGGCTTTTTTGGCTACTGTATCACACTGTCTGCAGGGGAAGGAAAGAAGATCCTATGATCCAGAGGACTAGGAGAGCCAGACCCCCAGAGAGCCTCTGGCACCTCAAGAAACACTTGGGAGTCTTTGCTGAGGAGGAGGAGGAGGAGAAGGAGAAGGAAGAGGAAGGGATGGGATGGGATGGGATGGAGGACCATGGGGAGGACAGTGTAGAGGAAGAAGCCCTGGGAAAAGGAAGGGGGTGACAGCAGGGAGAAAGGGCAGGAGGAGACCCACTTCCAAGAGGGGATGAAAGAGGGGAAGGACTGAATGGAATCAGAGGAGGAGAGGAAAATAATGAGGAGAAAAGCTGTCCCAGATGAAGGAAGTGAAAGGGAAGAGGGAGGGAAAGGTGGGCCAGGTCCTTGGGCTGAGGAGAGGGCCCACAATTGGCTCCCCTCACGACCATGACACCTGTCAGGATGCTGAGAGGGCTCCTACAACAGCAAACTACAGTTCCCAGAATCCCATAGGAAGGGGTGGGATGTCCGGCCAGAAGGAGAGCTGGGCTGCTTCAAGGAGCTGGGCCGGCTGTGCGCGCCTCCCCACCCCTCCTTGTTGTGGTCTGGTTGTCCCAGGGTAAACCGGGCTGCAGCAAAGAGATGGGCTGTGTGCATGCCCTTATTACCAGCAGCCGCCATGCCCTCATGGACTGGTCTGTGTGCCATAAATGGCACATGTGCCATAGGTTCTCCAACATGGAATTAGAACATAGCTGGTTAACATCCTTGGCTGCTGCTAGTCTTCCTCCTGGGTGTGTTGAGGACAAGACTGGACTGGTGTGGATGGCAGAACTGATGTGGATGCAAGATGTCTATTTCAATATTTTTTTTTGTGGGGTGGGACTTCAGGAAGATGCTCCTTGTTAGGGTTTCCTAACACTTGAGAATTTTGTCCCTTGTCCACGTTTTGAATACACTGGGACCTTATTATCCATTGGGGTTTGGTCTCAGGATTCCCCATGAATAACAAAATCCATGAATTCTCAAGTCCTATTAAATATAATGACATAGTAAAATGGTGCCCCTTATATCAAAAATCAAATCAAGGTTTATTTTTTGGAATGTATACTTTTTTGGGATATTTTCAAGCCATGGATGCTTGAATCTGTGGATTAAAAAGTCCATGGATAAGAAGGGCTGACTGTATTGTTCCCATCCCTGGTATTTTGTATTGTATTTTATGCTGGTAACCGCCTGGATTGGGAAACCATTGGGCGGTATACAAATAAATTATTTATTATTATTATTATTATTATTATTATTATTATTATTATTATCCAGCACTATGTGAACAACAACAAACATACTAAAGGATTATAAAGAGTTTCTCCAAATGTACATCATTGAATAATAAAAAGGTAAAGGTAGTCCCTTGACATGAATGTCTAGTCGTGTCCGACTGTAGGGGGTGGTGCTCATCTCTGTTATGAAGCCAAAGATCCAGTGTTGTCTGAGGACTACTCTGGTGGTCTCGTGGCCAGCATGACTGCACAGCACACTGCTATCTTCCCACCAAAGTGGTACCTATCTATCTACTTGCATTTGCATGCTTTTGAACTGCTAGGTTGGCAGAAGCTGGGACTAGTGACAGGAGCTCACCCCATCAGGCAGCACCTGGGCCTTGAACTGCCAACCTTCTGATCTTCCAATAATCAGAATTGGCATCTTAACCACTAAGCAACTGCATCCCTAGTATTGAATAATTATATAAGAATATTGAATAATAATATACAATAAAACTAAGAACAAAATCAACAGAAGAGTGGAAGTCTTTGAATATTCTTCCTGTCCCTGGTATCCAGCATACTGTGAACAACAACAAACATACTAAAGAATTATAAAGAGTTTCCCCAAATGTATATTACTGAATAATAATATACAATAAAACGAAGATGATGGAAAGATTCACAACACATATTGACACTCTCCTGAAAGGCCAATGAGGTGGGGTTACCAGACTGATATTCTCTAAGGCTGCTTGTGGGCTAAGCAAAAGAAATCACTTCCCCATTCCACTTCATTCTGGGACCCCCTTTTTTCTTCCTTTCCACATATGTTTAATTGGTCCTACAATCCCACATCTTCACTTGCTTCCTAGATGTTCTTCTGCTGGATTTTTGGAACTTTTCCTGTCTCATTCTCTACTCCTGTATCACAGACAACCATGATACAGCAAGCAGCTTAGCCTGCCTAGCCAAAGAGCCATCTGATGCCTTTCTTCTAGACCTAATCCTTCTCTTTAGACCAGGGGTAGGCAACCTTTCCCCTTTAAGGGCTGAGGGACTTCATCTCCCAGAAGCCTCAGCCATGTTGGCCAATAGTCTCATGTTGGCCAATAGCTCCTGGGATTCTGGGAGCTGAAGTCCCTCGGCCTTTAAAGGGGAAAGGCTGCCTACCCCTGCTTTAGACCTTTCTATCTTTCAGATCAGAGGTAGGCAACCTTTCCCCTTTAAGGGGCGAGGGACTTCAGATCCCAGAATCCCAGGAGCTATTGGCCAACATGGGACTATTGGCCAACATGGCTGAGGCTTCTGGGAGCTGAAGTCCTTTGGCCCTTAAAGGGAAAAGGTTGCCTACCCCTGTTTCAAATTCTGCCAGAGAAAGACCCTCCCTAACAGATGATAATGTTTTAAAATAATTAACTCATTAAAGAATGGTGTTAAATTCAGTGTTAACCAGGGAATTTGGTTAGTTTAGTCACATCAGTGAAAAAAACCCTTAACAAGTTAATAACCTGAAAGCATAATTAACTTATTTGTAAGCTCTGTAAATAATAAAAAGCAAAATGAAATTTGGATAGCCTAGATCCTATACTTCCACTAGCATCATTACACTGACGCTAGAGGCAAAAGTGGCAGCAATGGTGGCAAAAAGAAAAAGATGATGACAGCAGGGGCAGCAAGGAAAAAAAGGGAAAGGACAAGGACAACCAAGGGAAAGTACAAGAATAACCCTGTTGCCTTCTTAAGGAAGCACGAAGAGAGTAACACTCCTCATGTGATGGAGTGTTAAACAAGTAAAATGCCTCTACAGAATCCCAGCTAATGTGAACTACTAGCCAGAAAAGAGTGATATATGCTGGTGCACATTCAGAGTTCAATTGATTACAGAAGATATTTATGTTTCAGATGAAGTTCTGGACATTAGAAATTGAAGAATCTCTATGCACTACAGTAAGCCAAAGAGCACAGCTTTCCCAGATTTCATAGTTAAAGAACCTTAGCAACAGCCTTCCTTCTGTTCCTACTGAAAAGTTAAAAGACAAACTTGCCTTGACGAAAATGCAAGCTCAGTCTTCTCCTAGCAGGCATTATAAATCTGGATGTGCTGGCATTGTCTTAGGTTTTCTGAAACAAAGGCCAGGAGCAGACAACTCATCCTACCTAGGAATGGACAGCAACTGTCTGGCATCTTTCTACTTATTAATGAGGAATGTTGACCAGTTGAGACATGAAACTAACTGAGAATTAAGGTTAATCTGAATACTCCATACATCATGGTCCCCACTCTGCATGACAGTATATTTTCCCCAATTAAATGTACCATTCATCCCCGTATTTTTCAAATGTGTAGTTGAGGAAAACATGTAGGAAACAAGTACGGTATGTCAAGAGCTGGGAAAAGAGGTCCATTCCATTACCTCTTTCATCTTCTTCTCCTATTTGCATATGAAATAGTTTTTATAAGTACTGTATATGCTTCATTTTATCCTCTTCTCCTATTTGCATATGAAATAGTTTTTATAAGTACTGTAGTTTATCCTTGTTTTCCTCTCTCCTCTACTTGCCCTTTTCTTTTCTGCCATTTCTTATTTGGACTGTTAAGTCTGCAGGCAAGGATTCTCTTCCCAGGTATTTTGTGCCAAATTAATATAATAAGAAACACTGTGACAGCAGCAATCTATATCTTGAAGAATCTACATCCAAGCTTAGATGTAAAAATGACACAGCAGAGCCAAATTTTATAAAACAATTGGGAGAAGTCAGTTGATTAATACATAAAACCCATTTTCAATAATGCCTGTTGCCAGAGAGAACGGAGTAGAGAGATTTGTGCGGAGGAGCCAGTTTCAGTAATACAGGTGACTTAGGGGTTATTCACACTATATGAAAATAATCCAGGATGAATCCATCACACACACCTCAAATACACCTGATTACATTTGGGGAGGGTTGCCAATACCCTCTCTTAATTTGGGATAATTGATATTGGGTTTTCCTCTGGATTTTTAAAAAAGATCCGATCATTGGTAGTGTGATTAACCAATGCAAATAGATCTAAATAGACCTGGGATAAAATGCTAGATACCAAAAAAGTGGTTCCAAATGTATTTATTCGAATGCTTGCATATATGAGCAACTGAACTCACAGAGATGTGCATCGATGCGGATCAATGCAGTTCCATAGTGTGAATAATAAACCCAGAAAAGCGTGAGTGAGATGGTTTACGTTGTCACGCTAAAAAAAAAGAAAGACATCTGAATGACCCCTAAGAGAAATAAGAACAAGTTTTGGAAGCTGCACTAAAAGATCAATGTGTAGAAGAGAGCATGGTCTTTTTACAAAACTCCAGAGTTTTAGCAAAGAGTAGGAAAAGAGCTGCACATAGAAAACTCACAAAGTGGCTTGCAGTAGCTTTGAAACTGCCGATTGTGCCATTTCTTCATTCTTTTTTCTTTTGCTGCCCCTTATTCCTGGAATTGCTTCCTTGTAAACTTGCTGACTGTTCCCTCCCTCACTGTTTTAAAATCCAAACTGAAAACTTTTTTGTCTTCTATAACTTTTAGAATTTTTGGATTAGTGCTTTATCTCTTTGGTATATTTCATTATCTGTACTGACATCACATCTTATCAAATTTTCACTTTAACCACATGAAACAATATAGATGTAAATACATTTAGGCTGTGTGTATATTGCAATTTAGAGGTATAAGTTTAATTTTGCTTGTTGTTCATGTTGCAACTATTGCCATTACAAGAGCTAATGTGACATAGAGCTTTGAGTGTTAAGACTTTGGAGACCAGGGTTCGGTTTCCAGCTTGGCCACAAAACCCACTGGGTGACCTTGGGCAAGAAGTCACAAGCTCTCAGCCTCAGGGAAAAGCAAGGGCAAACCTTCTCTGAACAAATCTTGCCAAGAAAACCCAGTGATAGGTTCGCCTCATAAATTGGAAACGACCTGAAGGCATACAACAACAATTGTCATTACGTTCAGTGATAGGAAATACAATTTATGAGTAATATTAGTATAAAAAGCATTACTAAGGATTCTGAATGGTGTGGGATGGGAAGAGGAGGTCCATGAAGAGGGGTGACACCATGGGTGACTGCCAACCCTAGTGATGCCACTGTTTTCACACAAATTCACTCTTTGTTTCCTTTTAGTTTTGTTTGTGTGTTTTAGCTTAATTTGGTGGCTTACCTCTTGGTGTTTTATTAAACAATTGGGTTCCTTGTTGATCTGCTGCAGATCAGTGAAAGAACTACCAGTGGCTATCAATCTACTAAATTTCGACTTATCTCTGTTTTGGCTGATAAAGGGTTTTTCGGTAGCGCTGATAATAAATGCTTTGAGAGGAAATTTCTTTTAATAACATTTCCAGGGAAATGGGGAGAGCTCAATTTTACGTGTGTGCTCTATGGATTTTTAAAGGGCTAGAAGAGAACCACTCAAGAGCATACATCACAGAAACAGTTTCACATTAGAAGTGCTGATAGGAAAAGATGGTCAATCATCAGTTTTGATGTCCTTGATGCTGCTGGCAATAGCTGGGCAACCACAATCCACACAGAACACACTTTGTGGTAATAGAGGTCCTAGCTGGTGGTGAAGCAGACCAAGATCTCCACATTTCAACTGCTCTGAATGAGTGGGATCTGAGTAACTGCAAGAGAAACTCCTCCTTATCGAAAATGCCTTGGTCCACCTTCAAAAATGGCTGTGATGCTTTGAGGATGAGAGATCTCTCCCACAATTCTCAGTGTTGAGAAAGGGCAGCATAGTTTTTTAACTGAAAACAATAGGATAGGTAAGCCTGCAGGGGTGGGCTGGGACATTTGGGTGGGGGAGTTGGCCAAACAGGGCATGTTTTCACAGCTGATGACATTTGGTAGGCATGCATTTAAATAAAGGCTCAGACCCTTCCCAAGTGAAATTTCTGTACATGCTCACAGCCCCCAGGTTTATGTCCAGTCTGGGGATGATCATTGCTGAAACATTGAGAGCATTCTTATGTGATTCCGTGGTTTGAGCATTGGACTACAACTGTGGAGAACAAGGTTTGAATAGAGAATGAGGTTTAAATCCTTGCTCAACCATGGAAACCCACTTGGGCAAGTCACACTCTTTCAGCCTCATAGGAAGGCAAAACCCCTCTGAACAAATCTTGCCAAGAAAATCCCACAATAGAGACTTGCCATAGGTTGGAAACAACTCGACGACACACAACAGCAACAACAACAACAACACATTGCTAACAGGAGCCTCCAGAATGGGTCAGGCAACTGACGCAAGCTATCATCCCCACCTTCTGACCCAGTGTGATTCCAGGTCTGAATCAGATTAAAAAGAGAAGCAAATGGGGTCCTTGTTAAAGCAGTTCTCACAAGACTGGTCAGTCCAGTTCATGTTTCCAGGCTACTTGCCAAGACACGGATTCATTTCAATGTTCTGACTAATCCAGTGGTGAAATCAGGTTGCTGCTGTTCCTAGTCCTTTTCCTTCTTGTCTTTCTCTTCCTCCTCTCCTCATACACATTAGTCCACATTCAGAGACATAGCTACGTTTGTCTGGAAAATCAGAAAACAAAGAGGTCTTGTAGCACATTTGAAACTGAGAGAAGGAAGTTTGTAGTATATGCTTCCATCGACTCAGTCTATTTCATCAGATGCATGGAATGAAGCACCTGGGCACATGTATTTATATCACTGGATGCGATATTCAAAGATATAGTTTCCTATGTCTTTGTGTACTAACAACTATCGTTACAACTGGACCTGCCACTTCATTTCCATACACATAGGATTTGTAATTTGAATTGACATCCTTACATATATATGTCTGTGCCTGGCCTCCACTGCACCAAATGCATCTGAGGAAGTAGACTGGGGTCTATGAAAGCTCATGCTGCCAATTTCTTTCTCTCAGTTAGTCCCAAAGGTGCTACAAGATCTCTACATACTGGATAGGATGTGTGTTTCTGTGAATAGTATTTGTAATGCAAAATATGGGTATGGTGATGGGGTGACAAGTTCAGTTTCAACAGTGTCTGTAAAAGACTGCTGAAGGGACAAAAGTGGGAGATACATGAGCTACAAAAAACCAAGAGGTAAACATAAACAAATTGGAAGCAATCAATATACATCCCCATCCACAAAAAGGGAGACACAATAGACTGCAGCAACTATAGGGCCATAGCACTGATCTCCCACGCAGAGAAAATCATTCTTAAAATTCTGCAACATAGACTCCATCCATACATGGAAAGAGAGATCCCAGAGGTCCAAGCAGGGGTCAGGAAAGGAAGAGGCACTAGGGATCACATTGCAAACATACGATGGCTAATGGAGCACACCAGAGAATTCCAAAAGAAAATCAGCATGTGCTTTATAGACTATAGCAAAGCCTTTTACTGCATAGAGCCTGAAAGGCTATGGAATGCCCTCTAAGATATGGGAGTGCCAGCACATCTGATAGTCCTGATGAGGAATCTGTACTCAGGACAAGAGGCTACTGTCAGAACAGAACATGGAGAAACAGAATGGTTCCCAGTTGGCAAAAGAGTCAGAAAAGGTTGCATACTTCCATGCTATCTGTTTAACTTGTATGCAGAACGTATTATAAGAAAAGCAGACTCGGACACAGAAGAAGGAGGAGTGAAAACAGAAGGAAGGAATATCAACAATCTAAGATATGCAGATGACACCATAATACTAGCAGAAAACCTCACAGACCTGGAACACCTATTAAGGAAGATCAAAAAAGAAAGTGCAAAGGCAGGCTTAATGCTGAACATAAAGAAAACAAAAATAATGACCAATGAGAACCTTCACAAGTTCAACCTAGACAATAAAAAATAGAAATAGTAAAAGAATTTCTATGCCTAGGATCAAACATTGATGGAAATGGGGACAGCAGTCAGGAAATCAGAAGAAGACTAAGAATGGGGAGGGTGGCTATGAAAGAACTAGAAAAGATTCTAAAATGCAAAGATATACAACTCAGAACAAAAGTTACATTCATACAAGCCATTGTATTCCCTATTACCATGTATGGATGTGAGAGCTGGACAGTTAAGAAAGATGATAGGAAGAACATCAATTCATTTGAGATAATGTGGTGCTGGAGAAGAGTGCTGAGGATCCCATGGACAGCCAAAGGAAGAACAAGTGGGTCCTAGAGAAGATCAATCCAGAAACCTCCCTGGAAGCCAAGATGACCAAAATGAGACTTTTGTACTTCGGACACATCATGAGAAGGGAGGATGCTTTGGAAAAAACAGTAATGCTGGGAAAGGTGGAGGGAAGTAGGAAGAGATGAAGGCCACTTGCCAGATGGACGGACTCTATGAAGGAGGTCACTTTGGGTATTAAGGGGTTGCAGGAATTAAGCAGAACAGTGGAGGACAGAGGGTCTTGGAGATGTCTCATCCATAGGGTCACCATGATTTGAGATTGACTCGAGGGCAGTTAACAACACCAAAACATATGAGTGGTGGAGAAAGTTCTTGATTTGAGTATGTTGATATGTTTAGGACCAGAAAAGAGAAGTAATAAAGTGTTCATGAGAACTTGCTTGTAGCTGGTGTGTCAACTCGTGTTTTAATATGCCCGGAGTGCCAGGAAACCATTGTCTCTGTTCAAATCACTGTAATGAACTGGAGTTTGAGAATATTTCCTAATTCAGCTGTTTCTCTTTTTAATCTCATATTCAGAGGTTTGAGATGTAAAGAGTTGGAAAGTTGACACATTCCCCAACCAGTTTTTTAGTATTCCCATTTATAGTGTTCAGTTTATATCCTTTTATCATCTGGCATAGAGACTGGCCACATAATAAATATTGTACTTTGAACACATCATGGGAATGCATGACTGCTTGGAAAAGACAATGATGCTAGGAAAGGTAGAGGGCAGTAGAAAGAGAGGACCACATGCCAGATGGATAGACTCTATTAGGGAGGTCACAGGTATGAATTTGCAGGATCTGATCAGAGCACTGAGCATAGAGAGTCTTGGAGATGTCTTATCCACAGGGTTGCCATGGGTCTGGATCAATTCAAGTGCAGTTAGCAACAATAATAGAGACTGGCCTGTTTCTCCAGTGTAGAGTGCTGAAGGGCAGTGTTGACATATATCACATTAAAGGATGATCAACCCCTCATCCACACTGCAGAAATAATCCAGTTTGACCCCACTTTAACTTTGACCCCATCCATGCTATGTGTAGGACAGTAGCTGTTTGAGATGGAGAGGTTGGTCTGTAGGCAAGTACAGTCAGCCCTCTGTATCCACTGATTTTTTAATCCACTAACTCAAACATCTATGGTTTGAAAATATTTTGAAAATATATAAATTCTCAAAAGTGAACCTGATTTTACCATTTTATATAAGGGACACCATTTTACTCTGTCATTGTACATAATGGGACTTGAGTATCTGTGGATTTTGGTATCCATGGGGGGGTCCTGGAACCAAACCCCAGAGGATGGATACAAAGGACCCAGCATAAAGGCTTGCTAAGAGCGCTTGAGTAGGTAGCATTCTTCTCTAGATTGGAGCCCATTAATAATACATCTGGGTTGTATGTGACCATTATTGGGGTTCTGCAATTTCCTGTTTTTGGTCTGCCCTCTGTAGAAGATTAATCCCGGGTACAAATCTTGCACTGTTGATTTGGTTGGTTTTTTAATCACTTGGATTTGGTAGTGTGTCCATTAGGAAAATATGGATTTGGTAGTGTTTTCAGAGTGGAATCTGAAGGCATGTAAGTATATTAGTAGTTGAATGGTTTGTGATATAGTGTGGTATTTAGATGTGCATTGTACTGCTGTATTTTGTTGTTGTTGTTAGCTGCCCTCGAGTCAGTTCCAACTCATGGTGATCCTGTGGATGAGACATCTCCAAGAATCCCTATCTTCCACTGCCTTGCCCAAATCATGCAAGCCCTTCCCCATAACCCCCCTGATCGAGTCTATCCATCTGGTCTGTGGCATTCTTCTCTTTCTTCTGCCCTCTCCCTTTCCTAGCATTATTGTTTTTTCTAGTGACCCGTCCTTCTCATTATGTGACCAAAATAGATAGTCTCAACTTGATCATCTTTGCTTCCAAGGAGAGCCCTGGTCTGATCTGTTCAAGAACCCATTTGTTTGTCTTCTTGGCTGTCCATGGTATCCTAAGTATTCTTCTCCAGCACCACATTACAAATGAGTTGATTTTCTTTCTGTCTGCTTCCTTCAATGTCCAGCTCTTGCATCCATACATGGTAATTGGGAATACAATGGCCTGAATGATTTGGACTTTAGTGTTCAGTTGCATGTCTTTGTTCTTCAATATCTTTTCCAGTTCTTTCATAGCTTCCCTTCCCATTCCTAATCTTCTTCTTATTTCTTGACTGCAGTGTCCATTTTGGTCAATGTTTGATCCTTGATATGAGAATTCTTTAACTATTTCAATTTCTTTGTTGTCTAGATTGAATCTGTGTATTTCTTTTGTGGTCATTATTTTTGTTTTCTTTATGTTCAGGATCAGACCTGCCTTTGAACTTTCATCTTTGATCTTCCTAATTAACTGTTCCAATTTCCTGAATGTCTTCTGCTAATATTGTGGTGTCATCCACATATCTTAGGTTGTTAAAGTTGCTTCCTCCTAGTTTAACTCCTCCTTTTTCTGTTTCTAATTCTGCTTTTCTTATGAAGTTTTCAGCATATAAATTAAACAAGTAGGGTGATAGGATGCAGCCTTGCCTGACCTCTTTGCATATTGGGAACCACTCTGTTTCTATGAATTCTGTTCTGACAGTGGCCTCATGTCCTTGGTACAGATTCCTCATCAGGACTATCAGATGTAGTGGCACCCCATGTCTTTGAGGGCATTCCATAGCTTTTCATGATCTGTACAATCAAATGCTTTGCTTTAGTCTATGAAACACATGCTGATTTTTTTTTTTGGAGTTCTTTGGTGCACCCCATTAGCCATCGTGTGTTTGCAAAGTGGTTCATAGTGCCCCTTCCTTTTCTGAATCCTGCTTGCACCTCTGGAATTTCTCTATCCATGTATGGTTGGAGTCTATGCTGCACAGTTTTGAGCATTATTTTGCTTGCATGTGAGATTAGTGCCATTATCCTATAATTGCTGCAGTCTTTTGTATCTCCTTTCTTGTGGATTGGTATGTATATCAAGCACTTCCAGCCTGTTTGCCACTGCTTTGTTTTCATATTTGCTGTATACTGGTATCCAAAAAATGAATGTGTTGTGTGGACAGTTCCAGCTAAGCACAAGTGTGATCCCTAAGTAAAAACAAAAATTAGAGATGAGCGATCCTTTTATTAGAACCACCAGAATATTACAAAAGTGTATCTTTTCTCCTTCCCCCCCCCCCCCAAAAGAAAGAAATGCAATTATATGCCACAAAACCATTTATTATGTGTGAAGCACAGTGATGAAGATGTTTATAATAATTCCCTGTGAGCGCCACTCCTGCAATATCTAATTAGTGTGTGGCCTGGAAAGCTTTAACTCCTTCCTCCATATTTCTGTATCATATTTCTGTTCAGGGAAGGGGCACAAGCAATGAAAACAACAAAGAACATTGTGGTGCTTAAAGGAATAAAAACATTTTGGCATAAACATCTGTGGATAACAGTCTGTTACACCAGCTGCATGCAGTAATACCCAGATCTTCAGGCATACATATAGTACAGTTGATCCTCCATATTCAGAGATTTGTTATTCATGGATTCAACCATCCATGGCTTGAAATATCCTCCACTCATATATAAATTGCAATAAGCAAATCATGTTTGCCATTTTATATAAGGGGCTGTATTTTATTATGCTGTTGTATGTATTGTGACTTGAGCGTCCATGGATTTGGCTATCCGGTGTGTGTGTGTGTGTGTGTGTCCCAGAACCAAACCCCAGAGGATACCAAGGACGCACTGTATATGTGTTATTTGGATTATCTAATGCCAGAGTGTTTGTCAGACATTACAAGGGACAACTGTTTTGCGAATGGCCACTGTTAATAATATGATTTTCACTAGTATTTTATGCCCCTCCGAACTCACTGTTCATAATTCACAAAGCCTTCCCAAAATTTTAGTACAATTTTTGGGTTTGAAACCAACACCAAACCACCTGAAACTACCCATAAACTGGGTATTTGTCTCCCCGCCCCGAGCCCTCTGCCCCCCATAATTTGGCAACTGGAAATGATTCAGTGCCATGTACTGACTCATTTCATTTGAGAGACACAAGCTTTAGTGAAACAGAAATATTTATTCAAGAAACTAGAGATGTTCACAGCATGGCGTTATTGTCAGGACTGAGGCACTTTTTTGGTTGCAGTGAGTACTAAAAGCAATTAGCAATTCAAAGATTTTTGTGGAGCTTGCCACCCATTCATCTTTAAACCAAAACATTCCCATTCCCAAATATAGCTTCCCCCCCCCTCCGAATCAAGTGTTCCCATCAAATTGACTTTGACAGTTCAAAGCCCATTCTTTCATCCCTCATTAACCAGCTTCAAGAAAGGTAATCATTCTCTCCACCCAGCATCACCACTTGTGTAGCATAATCCATCAGTCAGTATTACAAGCAAATCGTATACACAATCTAGCCAGCAAGCATGGCAGGACCTATGATCCTGATATGCGACATCATTTCTGGTGCTCCCAGGGTGAAATAGGTCCCTGCCCTCTAGGTAGTTGCCCATTTCTGTCATAGGGTTTTATATGATTGCCCAGCCCTATTTTCCTTGTATATATATATATATTTATTATATGTATTTATATCTAGAATAATAGAATCATAGCACTGGAAGAAACCACAAGGGTCATCCAGTCCAACCCCCCCTTCTGCCATGCAGAAATTCTCAATCCAAGCCCTCCTTGTGACCAATGGCCATCCAATCTCTGTTTAAAAAAAGGAGACTCCACCACACTTAAAGGGTGTGTCTTCCACTGTTGAACATCTCTTAATGTCAGAATGTTCTTCCTAATATTGAGGTGGAATCTCTTTTCCTGTAGTTTGATCCATTGCTCTGGTTCCTTGTTTCTGGAATTGCAGAAACCAAACTTGATCCATCTTCAGTACGACATCCTTTCAAATACTTAAACAGAGCTATCATATCACCTCTTAACCATCTCTTCTCCAGGCTAAACATACTTAGCTCCCTAAATCTCTCCTCATAAGGCATGGTTTCCAGACCCTTCTCCATTTTGGTGGCCCTTGTTAGCAACAGTGCATTTTTCTGAATTTTGGTGTGTGTATGAATTCCACATGGCCCCAGATGAAAACTGCCTTAAACCCCAAGTGTCACCAAGGCAAGGCAAGGCAGGGCAGGCAGGTCATGCCTAGGTCACTTGGAAGACTGGAAAATCCCAAAATCCCCATAGCCTGGCAGATAGTGTGGGAGTTGCAAATGGACCATCATCACTTCCATAATCAGAAGGATGGGCGATAATGGCCTAGATGTCTCACTTGATGGGCCAGCTAACGACTTAATCTTCTCCCATTTCCCTTGAATATTGCCAGATTGGATTACCTCGCTCAGGCAGTCTCACCTTTGCCCTGCAGCTAGTTTCATCCCTAAAAAACCCCCTGGATTTCTCCCCTCAGTGTCGCTAGTCAGAGTTCATGGGGACCTTGCATCATTTTATTTTCTGTTCTAGTCACTGGCACCTCCATTCAACCCATGCTCTTGGAATGGTTGTATCTCATGCCACTTCACCCAATTGGATCCCGGAGAAAGCTTCATCTGTAGTGAGTATCACCCGTAGTTCTGCCTCAATACCTTTCCCAAGCTAACCCCTGATTTCCTGAACCTTGCATGAGTGTGTGCGTGTATGTGAATTGCTGTGTGATTTTCCCCTTTAATAAATAATACTTTAATTGGAGAATTCTGTCTCTGCATCAATTCTTAGATCCACCGGATTTTTGGTATATATGTGGGAGAGGGTCTCGCAGCGTCCTTGCAGCCGACCCCCCTCTCGATTTGAGCTAAATAAAATTCCCCATACTAGACTTTTGGCTACACCCTCATCTGGACATGCTCCAGCTTGTCAATGTCCTTTATGAACTGTGGTGCCCAGAACTGGGCATAATATTATTCCATGTAAGGCCTGACCAAAGCAGAATGGAGTGGCACTCTATTATTTCCCTCAATCTAGACACTATACGTCTTTTGATACAGCCTAGAATTGCATTGGCTTTTTTACCTGCAGCATCACACTGTTGACTCATATTCATACCCTCCAACAATTCATAGATTAAAAACAGAGACATGTTTGTCCAAGAAACACCAGCATGTGGTCAAGATGGCAGAAGTTATTAATGAGGAAGGAAACACAAGCTAGGAGTGGCTGCAGCAGTTTGCTTTTGTCTGAGCATACAGAAAAGTGTACAGAAAAGGCCAAGATTTCACCCT
The DNA here is from genome assembly GCA_026167975.1 of Phrynosoma blainvillii. Lineage (NCBI taxonomy): Eukaryota > Metazoa > Chordata > Lepidosauria > Squamata > Phrynosomatidae > Phrynosoma > Phrynosoma blainvillii. Next base: position 170,282,402 of record JANUYF010000002.1, on the reverse strand, counting down.
CTCCTTCCCCTTCTGCTGAGTTAATTGAGTGCAAATAACTTTTGTATTTTGAACTCAGTTTGCACCAATGGAAGTAGAAAGCTGAAGAGAAAGCATGAAAGTTGGGGGAGGAGATGGAAACTAGGATATTTTTAAAGCAGCTGAAAAAGTGGGATGACAGAGGATTAACTGAGACTGCCCATGTCAAATCAAGACAGTTGGAGGCTATGACAGTTTAATTGCTAGATAGCATTAAACATTTTAGCCACCCCTTAACATAGGAAAATCATACCCCACCTCAATTATAGGGAGCAAAAGGTATTTTTGAGTATAAGTGGGTCAGGATGACATGCTAGATCAACAGTCTTGCTCAGTCTGGTGGGGATCATGGAAATTGCCCATCCCTGCCTTATGGTATATAATATATACCATATATAAAGGTCTGGAATATTAAAACTGCCTTTAAAGATTGGTAGCTGCATCATTTTTAGTGGAATATGAGATGAGAAAGATCCCCTAAACAAATTTCTGAAATACAACTGTATCATGGTTAACAAAATAGATGTGATCCTGAGCATTACTTCTTTAATAAAAGATATGGTCCCAGAGGCAGAAATCACTTGGAAAGAATAGGGACAAATTCCTGCAGGGGCAAAAAAAGCAATTCAATATGTTTCAGCTAACCTTTTACTCAGATCTAGCAATATGCTCCTGTGAAATGAAACGAGTTCAGAAAATCCTCATATAAACAAACAAAAACATTAAAATTTTCTAGAGACCACCTGAAGGTTTGTTGTAAAATGCTTCCAGGGATTTTTTTTTCTTTTTTGAGTCTCTGCTTTGCTTATAATTTCTATCTTGATAGCAAAACTTACAGTTCTATGCTTTCTCAACATACTGTGGTTCTATGCTTTTTCAACATGGAGCTGAAGAGAGGTTTGTCTACAAGGAGAATACAGTAATAAAATCAATTAAAATTACAGGGGAAAATGCCAGGGCAACAATAGGGCTACAACAACTGGTCCCCTTTGCTGTCCACTGCTGATGTTTTTAGAAATTTGCAGTGGATCTTTTGGGCTGCTACTGTAAAGGTGGCCATCTTAAGTGTAATAGATTTGGAGTGGTCTGCCAACAGATCACAAATAATATCAGGCAGCGTCCAACCTGCCCTCGCTTTCAAAAGGTCCCCCAGGAAATGGTTCCTAGGGTCCCTATACAATGGACAGTGTAAAAGATAATGCACTAGCGCAGGGACAGGCAACCTTTTTGAGACCTGGGCCGGTCTCAAAAGTGTTGCCTCTTGGCTGGGCCGGGGGGGGGGGGGGGAATGGCGGCGCATGCACTCGTGCTCGCGCGCACACCCTCCTCCACCGTGCACAACCCCCTGCGCACGCGGCCACTGCGGCCGCTACCACAGCCGCCGCCGTAGCGCGCACGGCCACAGCCCCCACGGTGCATGTCGCGGCCACCATTTTGGAAGTCAAAATGGCGGCTGCGATGCATTTGCGCATGCGCAAACGTGTCGCGACCGCCATTTTGACTTCCAAAATGGTGGCCGTGACGAGCGCGGCTGAAAACGCCCCCACCGGCGGCGGCGGCAACCTTTGGCCTGGGCCGGTAAGTCCAGGGCCTGGGGCCTTAACCGGCCCCCGGGCCGTAGGTTGCCAGTCCCTGCACTAGCGTCTTCCACCTCCTCAGAACAACAAATACAAAAACGCTGCGTGTAAGAGATCCCTTTATACCTTCCTTCTAAATGAACTGAAGGCATTGTCTGAAAACGGAGGGCAGTAAAGCTTTTTCTTAGAGCAACGAAAGTTAGGTCTTGGAAATACTGTTGGAAACATTTGTTCCCTCTTGATAAGGCTCTACCATGTGGAGAACACTTGTTGTTGGTTGGCAAGCATATTTTCAGAGGAATCCAACTCAAAAATCCTATCTCTGATAAAGTATTTGTCCTTATGAATGATAGAGGTCTAGACATTTTCAAAATAAGGAGTTTATCATACGGAAAAATCCCATGCAGAAACTAGATTTAAGTGAAAACAACCTGCTTTTGCGGTTTTTTTTCATATGACATTTAGGGTTAACCCGAACAGAAAGTAGACAAAACCCGCAATTGCAGGTTGTCTTTCAGACGATGTTTGCGTGAAAGAGAAATAACGTAAAAATAACCCGAATGGAAAGCTGACAAAACCTGCTCCTTTTTACTTTCGGGAACTTCTGAAAGTAAAAAGGAACTTCTGAAAGTAAAAAGGAGTGGGTTTTGGCAACTTTCTGTTCTAGTTAATGTTGTGTTATTTCTCCCTTACACAAGGGTTTTTCAGATTTTTGATTCCTGTTTCTGCATGGTATTTAAACAATTTGCCTCCATGTAATAAGTTCCCATAGGAAAGGGATAATGTCCAAAAAGTGGCCCCATCCTCCCTTAGCAAGTTGCTCAATAAAACATTGTTTTGCTAAATTACAATCATCCCCTACACTCATCTGTTCTCCCCACCTGCAGACTAGTTTCCAAGGCCAAACTGGTCTTACCACCTCATTTCCATACCCAATGGCTATGTCTTTGTCCACAAACGACCATCGTTAAAACTGGACTTGCTACTTTATTTCCATACACAAAGGATTTTGAATTTGAATTGAAATTTTCACATACCAGGGGTATATATGTCTGTCCCTGGCTTCCACTCCACCAAAAGCATCTGAGGAAGTAGACTGAAATCAATGAAAGCTCAGGCTGCCAACCTCTTTCAGTGAGTCTCAAAGGTGCTACAAGATTTCTCTACATACTGATTCTACAGACTAACGCAGCTGTATCTTTGAATACAGTCATCCAAACCCATTAGTCTTTTCCCATAAAGTATGACTGCTTTGTGGATTCTAGCCTTAATAGAAGGGAGATCCATTTCTAGCCTTAGCAATGAAGAGGGTGCTCCTGGAGGAAGAGCTAACAGTTCTTTCAATAGTTTTTTTGTGGGTTTTTTGGGCTGTGTGGCCATGTTCTAGAAGAGTTTCTTTCTGATGTTTCTTTCAATAATCTGTTCTGGATGATTTCAGATGCTGCAACATGGACCTGTCCCCATAGCTCTACTCTACTCTAACTAGGGCAAGACTTTGGAAATAAAGACACCTGTTCTTCCAGACTTCCTTCACCTTTCTCCCAAGATTGATGGTACTCAAAACAAAACAAAACACATAGAATCATAGAGTTGGAAGAGACCACAAGGGCCATCCAGTCCAACCCTTGCAATGCAGGAACTCACAATCAAAGGATCCCTGATAGATGTCCATCCAGCCTCTGTTTAAAGACCTTCAAGGAAGGAGACTCCACCAATCTCCATGGGAGTGTCTTCCACTGTCAAACAGCTCTTACTGTCAGGAAGTTCCTCCTAATGTTGGGGTGGAATCTCTTTTCCTGTAGTTTGAATCCATTGCTCCGTGTCCTATTCTCTGGAGCAGCAGAAAACAAGCTTGCTCCATCCTCAACATGACTTCCCTTCAAATACTTAAACAGGGCTGTCATATTACCTCTTAACCATCTCTACTCCAGGCTAAACAGACCCAGCTCCCTAAGTCTTTCCTCATAAGGCATTCTAGACAGAAGGCAAGGAAGAAAAGGGGTCTGGGCAGGCATAACAAGACTTTGTAAAAAGGAGCTTTGCTGTCAGAGGCTGTCTTAACTGAGGTATGCCTGTACCGCATTACATTTATTTTATTTTTATATATACATACTTTGAGCATGGGACTACAACTTTAAAGATCAAGGTCCAATTCCTAGCTCAATCATGAAACCCACTAGGTAAATCACATTCTCTCGGCCTCAGGGGAAGGCAATAGCAAACCTCTTCTGAACAAATCTTGCCAAGAAAATCCCATAATACATTTACCTTTGGGTTGCCATAAATCAGAAACGACTTGAACACACACAGTAACAACAATACACATGTAAAAATTAATGTTTGTTTTAAAATTTGAGTATGTTATGAAGTACCACAGAAAATATAAAATATCCATCGCAAAATGTTCATTTTGGTGACATTAACTTTATTCCAAACATTTAACTTAGTAGTGACCATCTCTCCAAATCAAGAGATACTTCTGCCAACGTTCTTGATCACTGGAGAAAAATTGTTGGAGACCAAGATACCGGGTTATGCAATAACTTCTGGGCAATAGCAAAATTGCCAGTAAGGAAATATATGAGATGATTTGATAGTACCAACAGACAGAACATTGGATTTGGACCAGTTAATACAGTACTCGGGAAGCGTTTCCAAAATATGACTTGCTTTCATCAATTCCAGTATAGAAAATCTAGTTTTACTAATTAACCTCTGTGTGCAAGACCGTTTTCGATTCAAGTTGTTCATAAGCAAAACAGAAAATCAAGGTGCTTTTCTTGGGTGCTGCACATTAGAGTGCCTGGGCATAAATCAGGTATTAGCAGGGAAAGAGTGCAACTCTGCTTTGTGCCACTGACTGACAAAATAATAATTAAAATAAATAAATAAATAAATAACTGGAATGGTTTGTAAATACTTGTGACTTCAGAAAGAAACAGGAAGGAAGGAAGGAAGGAAGGATGGAAAGAAAGAAAGAAAGAAAGAAACTTCAAATCCACTTTAAAAATTCTGAGCTAAAAGCAAATTTTGTCAAAACAACTACAGTGGGCTCTTTGTATCTGCTGGGGTTTGGTTCCAGGACCCACCATGGATACCAAAATCCATTGATGCCTGAGTCCCTTATGTCTAAAAAAGGCAAAAATCAAGTTTTGTTTTTTTTTGGAATTTGTGTCTCTGTGTGAATATCTTTGAACCATGCGTGGTTAAATCCATGGATGCAGAATCTGTGGATATGAAGGGCTGACTGCAGAATAAAATTCCAGTGTGCTATGTCAAATGCTTTTCTACATTAATTAGATGATTGCAGGTGGATCAATTCCATTACTATTTTGTGCGACACTAGACCTATATTGTCTGTTCCCAGTTGCCAATGGGTAATTCCTTTTTGATCCAAGTGCATTAATATTGGTATAATGCCCTGAAGCCTCTTAGCTATGATTACTGTTAATGTTTCAGCAAAGAATTGGCACAACTAGTCAAATCTTTGCCCAGTTTAACAATGACAGAAATATGGCTTTGAAAGATGGATCCAATTGGGCACTTTTGCTGATGGAAGAAGTTCTGTCATCAGAACTAGGAAGACGTTGCCTCTCTTGCCACCTTCACATCATCCCCACATGCCCCCAATACTTGGAGAACTGAAGAGTATGGAGTAATGCAGAGGAAAGGTAGGAAGAAGCAGATCCTGCCATGGGAGTCAGTGGCTCCTCTTCCTAGATCTGCTGACAAAGCTTCTCCTGTTACCAGGGGCATCCACTTGGACCCTGGGTCTAGTCCAAATGACTTCCAATACAGGCAAAAATGTGAGAATTTAAAAATAAATAAATAGAATAGTCTTGATCCAGAGCTTTCCCATTTATCAGTGACAATCTTGTTCTCTTCTGTCAGCAAGGAGCTCCTTGAGGGGTTTTCCAGATGTTGTTTTTAGCACGACTATGTGAATAATCTCACTCATGCATTCCAGTTTTGTTGGTCGCACTATATTTTTTTTATCAGAACCACCTCTGTGTGCATCTCTGTGAGTTCTGTTGCTCACATGTGTTAGCACTGCGAATAAAGATGGACTTTTTGGGCTTGCACTCTGGAGTTCTGTTTGTCCGAACTGGTATGCACAGGCTTGATCCCTGCTTTGGGTTGTTCAAGCCCTCTCGGCTCCTGTAATTGAACTAATAAAATTCCCCTGTTAAATATTGATTGTGGGGGCCTTCTTGGGTCCCTGGCACTTTGGGTAGCAGGACCTGAAAAGGACCCCTCAGTGTGTGCCCATCCATCCCTGTTTTCTGTGGGATGCAGGTGCTGTTGCAGGTGAAGCTGCCCTGCAACCTTCCCCAACCTGGCACCCTTCAGGTGTGTGGCACCTCATCTCATCTCATACTAGAGTGATGTACTGCTTTTATTTTACGTTTTAAACTGGATTTATGTATTTTTAATTGTATTTTTAATTGTTTCTAGTATTATTGACAGTTTAATTGCATTTTGATGTTTTAGCTTATATTGTATTTGTTTTAATTTGTAAGACGCCTTGAATCCTAGTGTTTTTTTCGGGTGAGGGGAAAGGGGGCATATAAACAAAAGAGGCAGTGATAGCAGTAACAAGGTAAATGAATGTGTCATCTGTCTCATCTTTCAAATCTGGGAGGGAAACAGTTCCATCCATCTGGTGTTTTGAAGTGCCATGTGGCAGATGCTCATCCTTTCTTGGACTAAAGAGGCTGCTGTTGGTCTGTGGAAACTCTGGAGCCATCTCGCTCTCCTTCAACATTTCTCTTGACATAGACTTTGGACAGCTTTCTCCTCCAATAAGCCCCACTGGGCCTTTTTCCTTCGCTCACCACCTGCCTGCTTTTATCTTTGTTTGTGTAACAAGAGAGACAGACAGCACATTAGTTATCAGTCACGTGTGCCACCTGCTCTGGCAGGAAACCTCTGCCATCTCTTTCTCCAGGCAGATCATGTTTACTAGCTGGGCTGGCGATGAAGGAGCTGCAAAGAAGATAGTAACCCCCATGCATCTGGGAGAAGGAACTGTTCAACCTAGCTGAAATCTAAGCTGACAGGAGGAGACTCAGCTACAAAGGTTTGTAGGAAATACACAGGAAGATGGTTTCGATCTCTTTCCTTTCCCCTTGTGTGAAAACTCAGCAAAGTGCCAGTGCAAACTGGACCTGTGAGGGGTGTGGGCAGAGCCATGCGGAGACCATGTGAACAGTAGGCAGAAGAACTTCTAGAAGCAGATATTGCCAAGATTAAGGGCCCTTTCACACTGCACAATCATAACACTGTTTTGAGTATGCAACCAGTACAGTGAACCGATGGTCCTCAGAGAACACATTCATTCCCTAGAGGCAAAGGTACCTGGAAAAATTGACAGAGGCAGAGATGTTGGTAGATGTAGCCTTCAGGAACGTGAAGTGCTGTCATGTGGTGTGATATCTCTTTTGTTACCCAAACAAAGATAAAACCAGGCAGGTGGTGAGTGAGGGAAGTAATGCTACCATTCTATTCTGCTTTGGTCAGACTTCACCTGGAATATTGTGCCCAGTTCTGGGCACCACAATTCAGAAAGGATGTTGATAAGATGGAGTGTGTCCAGAGGACCAAAATGATGGAAGGTCTGGAAATCATACCCTAGGAGGAGTGACTTAGGGAGCTGGGTATGTTCAGCCTGGAGAAGGGAAGGTAAAGAGGTGATATGATAGCCCTGTTTAAGCATTTGTAGGGATGTGATATTGAGGAAGGAAAAAGCTTTTTTTCTGGTGCTCCAGAGAATAGGGCACAGAGTAATGGATACAAGCTATAGGGAAAGAGATTCCACCTCAACATTATGAGAAACTTCCTGACAGTAAGAGCTGTTCAACAGTGGAAGAGTGAAATACACTCCCTCGGAGAGTGATGGAGGGGCTACACAGACGGCCAAAAAGAGGTGCTTTCAGGTTGACTTGGAGGCGTGGCGTTTAGATGACACACGCCTAAAAGCCGGCAGGAAACCACCCTCTAGGTGCTGTATGCTAGTAAAAGCCACCTCAAAAAGGAGCTGCTTTTCCTTGCTTCTTCCACAAAGATGCACACTTTTGCACATGCGCATGTATGTAGCGATACCAGTACACCAGAAAAAGGGAGATGCCCATATAAAATGGCTATAGAAATGCACCGCCGAGTCGGCGATCCAGAGCATGCACCCTATGATACAGGCTTTAATTTAAAGCGCCCTATGCTTCCAGGTGTAGATGCACCGCCGCAGGTGTGCTTTAATATTAGAACCCTAACCCTAACCCTAGTTGTAACCCTACGCATGCGCCCTAGCAACTGTTCTCTATTATGACAATAAATGCATTCTGTCACATGTATACTTGCTGTCAGCATGCACAATAGTTTGCATGAAAGAGACTTTTGTGACCTCTTCTGTGAAGGTGTGCATAAGACCTGCACACCACTTCCTGGCATGCTTGTGGGGGGGCTCCTGGAGTAACGTTTGTCCGTGTGTCCTGATGATATGTCCCTTGCATGACCACCAGCTCCATGTATCACGTCTGTCCACACAAACCTCCCTTGCATGTACCTCTCCCCTCCCCCCTGATCTGTGTGGGACATGTTTTTCGGAGGATGATGGAGTGTCTTTTCAGTTGACAAACCTGTTCCTTCGCCTCAAGGGTGGCCCAATCAGACAGTGACACTTGTCTACGGCACTCACTCCTTGGAGGAAGCAGAGGTCAGTGAATCCTTGAATGATCTATGGGTGCATTGCAGGTCCTGTGCAGGTGTGCAGGCATGATGAATTTCAGTCACCTTTGTACACAGAGAATGACAGACTATATACCACCCTAATATGTGTTCTGCGCAGGTGCACAGGTGTGCAGGGATGTGTTTCTGCACACGTGTGCATTTGTCTGGGAAAAAATTTAAAGCAGCCGCTGCCAGCCTGTGCGGTTGCTCCATACCCATTTAGGGCATTCTCGGGACCGGCAGTGCTGCTGGTGGGGCTTCAATATGGCTTCAGAAAAGTTGCATTGGCTGCCCCCCAGTGAAGTTGCTCCGTCCCCATTTAGGGCATCCTTGGGGTAGGCAGTGAGGTTGCTGCAGGTCAGAGAAAAGCAGCTTCAGGTCACCTTTTCTTGCCCGTCTGTATACTTCGGAGTCTCCTTCTTTGGAGGTCTTTAAACAGAGGCCGGATGGTCATCTGTCTGTTTGATTGTGAGTTCCTGCGTGGCAGAATGGGGTTGGACTGGATGGCCCTTGGGGTCTCTTCCAATTCTATGATTCTAGGAAGCAGCATCCTGTTACCAAAAGGGCACGGATCCTGGGATAGGGAGAGATTAATTCATGAGAAATTATTCAGAACTGTGGTTTATATGATTTTTTAAAAAGAAGGGCAGGTTTGGCAGATTCACTTTTAAGCAGCCATTTTGTTCACTTGCCAGATATGCCTACTTCGGAAACATCTAATTCAAGGAAAAAAGAAAAACACAATTAGAAAAAACAAAATTAAACAGAAAGTATTTTAATTTAAAAGTGAATTAGCAAGGGGAACGGGGCTCTGAGGACACTGCTCCTTTTTTGTGTGTGGCAGTACAAGTTATTCTCTAGCATAGTAACCTGAGCATGTGAATTCAGCCTGGATCTCACACGCTATTGCTCCATATTCATGAAGCAATGCCCTTTTGGGAAGGAGCCACACCTGTAAAACAATATAGAGAGGAAGCTCCAGTTTCCTAGGCAAATGGCAACATGTTCTAAAAGGAAGGAAAGAAGGAAAGAAGGAATGTGATTCACTACATGCCCTGTTCCCTGGAACTACTCTCTGGCATTTTGAGGGCAGAATCATGCAGCTGCCTTTGTATAACATCAAATATGCTCTTGCCACTGCCATGCTGTCAATTGCTCAAATGAATGGCCAGGAGTCTTATGGTCTCATTCATTGGGAATGGGCAACAGATGGGCATCCAGGAGATTTTACAAAAGAATATAACAGGCCCTTGAAAAAAAAAGATACTGGTTGCGTCTCCCTTTGGGTTGAAACTCTCAAACAGTTTGGCACTAGAGATGTTTTGTATTTTTTTTTTTTGTATCTTGGAATACCTGTATTTATATATAGATACATAATGAAATATCACCTTATACAAATAGCCTGAAAGTAATCTTATACAATATTTTAAATAATCTGGGGTATGAAACAAAAAGTTTGTGTACACTGAACTATTAGAAAGCAAAGGTATCACTATCTCAGCCACTCATGAAAAAAGTTTTGGTTTCTGGAATACAGTCAGCCTTCTATATCCATGGATTCTATCATTCATGGCATGAAAATGTTCCAAAAATATAGAAATTCTAAAAATGCAGCCTTGATTTTGTCATTTTATATAAGGGACACCATTTTACAATGTCATGGTATTTAATGGGACTTGAGCATCCATGGATTTTGGTATTGACTGGTGGTCCTGGAACCAAACCCCAGCAAATACCAAGGGACCAATGTAGTAGTAGTAGTAATAATAATAATAATACCCCATTGTATATAATGAGACTTGCACATCCATGGATTTTGGTATCCATGGTTGGTCCTGGGACCAAACCCCAGCAGATACCAAGGGTCCAATGTAATAATAATAATAATAATAATACCTCATTGTATATAATGGGGCTTGCACATCCATGAATTTTGGTATCCCCAGGGGGACCTGGAACCAAACCCCAGCAGATACCCAGGGCCCACTGTAGTAATAATAATAATAATAATAATAATAATAAATACCCCATTGTATATAATGGGACTTGCACATCCATGGATTTTGGTATCCAGAGGGGGGGTCCTGGAACTAAACCTCAGCGGATGCACCAAGGGTCCACTGTATTTTGGATTTTGAAATCCCAGATTAAGGGAGGCTGAACCTATACTAGGAATCTCTCTCCAGACCTTGGAATGTAATGTCTACCAAGAATGTTATTGTTGGTTGTTAATTGCCATAAAGTTGACTACAAAATATAACAATTATAATGTTATAAATTAGAGACCTCCAAGTCATTCTGTCATCAACAGCCCTGCTCAGGTCTTGCAAACTCAAAGCTGTGGTTTCTTTGATTGAGTATATCCATCTGAAATGCCATCTCCCTCTTTTCCAACTACTTTCTGCCTTGCCAAGCATTATCGTCTTTTCTAGTGAATCACATTTTCTCATGATATGGAGGGAGCACATAAATAGTTGTGTACCTGTTGTGCTGTTTTGACTGATCGTGGGCACAAGACAGACTCGGAGGGAAAGGTCTGGACCAATTTGTTGCTCTGCACATTGCGACGCAAGGATTCTCTCTGTGAATTGTGTACAGAGTTAGAGATCGACTGCTTGCTGGCAGAGTGCTAGCGTGTTTCGACTGTGCTTAAAATAAACCCAATGAAATACTCTCTGTGCTTGAAATAAACCTAGTGTTACAAAGACAACATACATACATGATTTATTTCCTCAGTCAGAAGAAACTGTACCCTTCTTTGCTGCTACAGGAAGGTATCACCACCTGGGGAAATGGGGAGTGTCTGTATGGCTGGCTGTGTTATGAGAAGAAGAAGTTGGACTTTTAACTTTAAATGCAGAGAGAACACTAGAGATAAACTGGAGGGGACAAGTTATCTCCTTTGCAGCTGTACTCTTTCCTCAGAGGAATATGTCCTCTATGAAGTCAAAACATTTGTATTATCTAATCCTGTATTGTATTATCTAATCCTGTTTTCTACAAACCAGTGTCCCCCAGTGCCCTTGGAGTAAAGCACCTATCATCCATGACCACTGAACAAGCTGGCTGAGGCAAATGAGTGTTGTAGTCTGAAACATATAAAGTTCCAGCACTTGCAGGAATGGGAACTGAACAGCATGGAACAGCACAAAATGGGGAGAGAATGCAAGTTACCACACAGGAGAATGATGCCAATGCCATCGGGAGTCCCCAAGCCATTCCTGGCAGCTGATTTTGACGAACAGTTCAGAATCGTTCTTCAAAATTGGCTGCCAGAAATGGCTGGGGAACGGCTTGGGGATTCATGATGGTATCACCAGTACTCTCCTGTGCAATAACTTGTGTTCTTGTTCCGTTTCATGCCATTCCCTTCCGCTCCTTTTCCTGCAAGTGCTGTGCGATAAACTTAATATAGAAGATGCCAAGTTGTTGATTGGAAGGTTGCTGTAATTTGACTCTCCTACTCCTGTTGTGCTTCTGTGGCTCATTCCAAACCCAACACACACACATACTACTTTCCAGTAATCCTTTGTAAAGGTGCCAAGGATTCACTGTGGGCCCTTCTGAGCTAAATAATAATATCTTTACCGAACAGCAGAAATGTGCATGGCATTTTACAAAATAATAATCAACCTTCCGTCAAAAAAGTCCTGTGCCTTCTAATTTGCTAAACTAGATCCAACACATCCTGACTGAGTGTAGAGCAAAGCTGTGTCTTCTTGCCTGCTGCCTCCATGTTGCATGCTAGTTGATGATACTGCAGTCCCAACAGTGTCTAATGCAATCTTTCTTTGATGCATTTAGTTTATTTTTGTGTGGGAAAAATTATATGAATAAAGAAAAAATCCTCCCTGGAGAAAGACTCCCAGGAGTCATCATTATTAGTTGCAATTCTGCTGCCTTCATTTGTCCAAATACCAAGAAGTGAGTTCATAAACATTTTCCTTTCTGTTCTATTTTTGGAGTTGCAAGGCCTCTCTTTTGTCTTCCACAGAGACAATGCAGGCTGCCAGCTGTTCTGGGCAATACCTTCTGCCAGAAGCAAAAGAGAAAATATGACCTGGAGCAGACAGATGAGATGGTGGAAGACTGTTTCACTCAAGGAGGTGCTCATAGCAAGGTACTTTCCACTAAAAATGCCTCTTTATCTGCATCTTATCTAGTACTATTAATATGCACAAGCAAGGCATTTTTACAGAAATTAAAATTAGGTTTCCATTCTCCTTTTCGAATTGTGAGTGCAACTTTCTCTTAACTACATACAGTCTTGTGTTACAAACGTGTCCCTTTTGCCAAGCTGTAAAAACCCATTTGGCAAAAAGATACTTATACTACCTTCTCCCATGCTTTTATGATTGGAAGAGAATGAAAGTGCTTCAACATCATGCAGAGACAGAAAGATAAATGGACTTCTCTCCGTTTGCCTGCTGGGTTTGTTTTTAATGCAATAATTCTCGTAGTGAGAGAATAGGGCTGGAAAAGGAAGTGGGGTGGAGGGGGCTTCTCTTTCTACCCCAATCACTATGTTTCCCCACCCAAAAGCACACCCACTGACTACCCAAAACTGGCATAAAAGTTTCACCAGCAAATCATGGCACTACAGAAGTGGGAAAGGATTTGGTATTTTGGAAAGAATTAATAGATTTCCCCCCTGTTAATAAAAAGAAGTGCTTTTAAAACAGTCTCCCATAGAAGAACAACACAAGAGGGATGCCATGTGATAAGCACCAACCAAAGACAATATTACCTGGATGCAAATACAAGTTACCTGCCTTGTGAGATAAGGTTCTAAAAAGAGGACTTCCTGCAGCTACTCAGAGTGCCCTGCTTCAACAGCATGTAGGACCCTGGTTGCTTCTTTTAGTAAGGATTTAAAAGAAGAATGAACACAACACACAAGAGAGGAAGTGGAGAGTCCTGCCAACTAAGGGCCTCTACAGATGGGCGGCCATGGGCCACTCCAAGAAGCCGAAGATTGGGGCCTAGGCTGCCCCACTCCTCCGCCCCAATCCATTCTTTGGGCGGCCCTATTTTAGCGCTCCTTCCTCAAGGCGCAGAAAGGGTGCCGGAAAGCAAAACAGCTTCATTTATATACCGCTTCATATCGTGCTATGGGATGTCTAAGCGGTTTACAATTGTAAGCTCATTGCCCCCTAACAGTTGGGTACTCATTTTAGCGACCTCGGAAGGATGCAGCCTGAGTCTAGCCTGAGCCCTGGCTAGTATTGAACTCACAACCTTGTGGTCTATGAGTGAGCGGCTACAGTACAGGCATTTAACCACTGCGCCACCAGGGCTCTTGAAGAGGTGGTACGCGTCTCTTCTGCATCTCTTCCATCACAGCGTGTCCGGATGCTGTGATGGAAGGACATCATCGGAGTGCTCAATGACGTCCTCAGGAAGGGGTTGGGGCACCTGGCATCCGGCTGTCCCTCCCCTTCCTTGGCTTGAAGACAGTGCTTTGCGCCGTCTGCAAAGCCCCTAATGAGGCATAGATGATTGACATACATTTTGAAGCGGTGCTTGCTTAGGCCTTATTCCCACTTACATTTAAACCAGTTTGCGATTCGCCTTCGCTCCATGTCGGTGAATCGATTCCAAAAGGTCCATCATTCCCACTATGAAAGCAGATCTTTTCATTATTCCCTTGTAATTGTTTCTTTTTTGGCATGATTGTCATTCCCACTAGTTTGTGCCACTTCAAAATGTATGTCAATCATCTATGCATCATTGATGATGCAAGCAGCAACACGGTGAGGATGAGGCCAGAGCAGGGTGACTTTAGTAAGCTGCCCAAAAGCACATCATTTCCCCTATGAGCAGCCTGGCTTAGGAACTATTTGTTTTTTGGAAAAAAAAATTGATAGAAGATTTGATCCACTGGTTTTGCAACTACTTGTCTTTCTGAGGTGTCGTTGGTCCAATCACCTGGTGTGCCACCAAGTTGCAAAAACAATGGATCATATATATTCCATATATATATATATATATATATATATATATATATATTATATATATCTCAATGGATCATATATATTCCATATATATATATATATATATATAAAATGCCCCCATAGGTCACACAAGCACAAAGGCAGTGCTGGGGGGGGGGAATGGCAGATCTCCCAAAAACTGAGTCAGGATGGTAAACACTCCTTTGCCATTCCCTCCAGTATGATCCGATTCAGATCCAGCGTTCCCACTTGTTGAACATGCTTCGGAATTGATTCTTTTCAAAAGAAACACCAAAGAACTAGTGTCAGGAAAGAGCGGGGTTTTTGCATTTGCCTCGCTTCACCATGATTGCAGCCAAGCTCAATAGGATCGGAACCAGTTTCAAGTGGGAACGACGGTCATATAATCCAATCTGCAATTTGCTTTAAATCATAGGACCTTATCAAACGCTGGCCACGAAGCGAAAAGTAACAGAAAAGTAACCGAAGTGAGAATAAATTCAGTTCTATACCGAAACGAACTGAATTTCGCCCTGGCGGCCATAGCGCAATGAATACGAAGGCTCCAAAGGGGATTTAGCGATCAGGCGCCGCGGGATGCGGTTCACGTGGGAAGAAGGAAAACACACACACACACACATTTTCTTCTCTCTCTCTCTCTCTCTCTCTCTCTCCCTTCCCGCCACCCAAAAAGCCAGCGTCGCAGAAGGCGCTTCTGTGGATGGCAAGGATGGGATGAAGGAGTCGGGAGGAAAGGCAGCCAAGGGGACTGAGGAGGAGGAGGAGGGCTGGAGGACTGGAGGAGGGAAGGGGTGTTGGTGGGGAAAAATGCGAGAGAGATGGAGAGAGAGAGATCGCCTCCCTCTTCCCTCCTCCTCTCCTTCTCCTCCTCTTTCTCAATCTGGTTTGCCTTTCGCCAATCCCTTCCCCTCGCCAGGATTTTCTGCTTGGGAGAGCTCTCCCTGCTTCCCCGCCCCGCCCACCATTGCGCAATGAATACGAAGGCTCCACTTGTACTTCCCCAACAAACCGAATGTCAAAATCTCCCTACTCGCTACGGATTAGCTTCGGGTTCTGTGGAGTTTCGGGGCAGCGTCGTGTGTACACGCGGGGAAACAATACAGATTAGCTCCGTGTTCTAGGGCAGCATCGTGTGTAAACACGGGGAAATAATATGTATTAGCTGCAGGTACCCTTTGGATTAGCTCTGCTCTAGACCCCATGTGATAAGGTCCATAGTGGGAACAAGGGCTTGAAAGGATCTCCTTTAACAACTAACACCCCCAGAAGAATGCCCCAGGTGCTCTCCCTTGCTTCTTCTCTTTCATAGTCACACATATTTCTTACCTTTAATGAATTTTAGATTGCTGCTCCATTTCTACTTTTCCAAAAATAGGATCAATATTACGGGAAAGCATTCCTGATTTCAAAATATTTTTTCTTCTGCATCTTCAATTTTGTCTGTAGATATTTTTGTTTTGCTTTTGAGATGTGCACAAAGCAAAATTGGGAGAGATTTACAAGCTATTTTGAGAAACTCTTCCTTTGCAGAGCAGTCAGCAATGGAACTTATTCTTAGGTAAATGCACCACAGAGAAAGGTGATAGAGTCTTATCAATTTATTTATGACAAACATGTTTTCCCTCCAACTGTGTAGTTCTTAACTAATTTCATCCTGCTTATCTCCTCAAGTGTATCAGCATAGTGTAGTGCAGTGATTCCCATACTCTGGCCCTCCAGTGTTTTGGACTTCAGCTCACAGAAGCCTCAGCTATTTCAGCCAATGGTCTGGGATTCAGGGAGCTGAAGTCCAAAACATCTGGGAAGCCAGAGTTTTGGAATCACTGGTACTATTTTGTGTACTAGACTAGAGTTCTGGTTCAAATCCTTGCCATGGAGATATGGAGACCCACCATCTGATCTTGGACAAGTCACACCCTCCCTGCCTCAGAGTAGATCAATGGCAAACCTCCTTGTATTGTATATTAGCTGCAATTTGGGGACCATTAAACTATACCATCATGGTGTAATGGTTTCATTGTTGGACTATAACTCTGGAGGCCAGGGTTCAATTCTTACTTTAAAATTGCATGTTTACAAATGACAAGGTTACATGAAAATATGTTTGAAGCATCTGTGGTGATCTCTTCTTATCCCTCTGCTCTGGCATCATCACCCTTGAACCACTGCTGACACTACAGATACTGTACATCTGGCTCAGCCACTCCAACAGCAGCATTGTTTCATTCCCAGAGGCACATGTATATAATACAAATTCAGTTTATTAAGCAAAAGTTCAACATATGGATAAAGATTACTTGGTCTAGAGAAGCTTATGATTACAGAACTTCAAGGCTTAGCTATTTCTGTAACTTATTTACCACATCTAAATCCCAATTCCTGCTAACACATCTTACTATTTCTTTCTGTCTCTTCATAATCCTAGCTGTCCCTAACTAAAGTCTAACTAAATCCCTGTCTCCCCCCAGACTATCAGATACACAGCCTTTTGAACATCCCTACATTCAACGGATTGCCAGCCACTCCCAGAATTTCACATACTCTCACTCCTCCCAACAGAACCATACCCTTACAGCAGTGATTCCCAAACTTTGGTCCTACATATGTTTTGGACTTCAGCTCCCAGAATTCCTAACAGTTGGCCAACCTGGCTGGAGTTTCTGGGAGCTGAATTCCAAAACACCTATGGAGGACTAACATTTGGGAACTACTGCCTTACAGCATCTTTTGTAAACAAGCATTCCTATTTGATGTCAGAAGGGCTTCAGAGCACAAAAGGGATTGCTTTCTCCCTTGCTTGTTGACCTAAAAGAGTTATGCTTAATCACAAACTATCTGGCCTGGTCTTGAGGACTGGGCTACTGAAGCCCAACTGGACTCAATACCTGAGAACTGGGCTACTGAGGTCCAACTGGACTTACTACAGAGAGGGCTCAGGAGGAGCGATGGAGGTGCATGGAAAATGGAGAGACTCTGCAATGCTTACTCCCTTCTCATCTTCACATTTCCTACTCCGTCTCCTCCATGTCTACTTCCCCATCTACCACTGAGGCCTCAGGGACAGACTACCAAGGTTCATAGTCAGGTTTCTGAAACAGGCCAGAAATCTTGTCTTCGTTCAGGCTAACTACAGTGGACCCTCCACAATCGTTTGGGTTAGGGGCACAGGATTTCACCTGATCGCACGATTTTCATGGAATAATGGCTCTTTAAACCCTTGATCTTCTCCATGTGATAAAGTCCTAAGAATCTTTAGGACCTCCACTGCAACTCGATGGCCAACATCTGGCAGAAGTTGACTATAGAATTGCACTGGAGGATCTACAAATCCCTAGAGAAGTGTTTTCTCTAGAAATCTCCAGTGTGCCAGTGTGACTGCAATCAACTTCTGGCAAAGTCACTCTGAAGGACCTCGAGATTCCTAGAGAGAACACATTAAACAAGTCCATGAATAAACAAATCTGCAAAAGTGAAAGCCACAAATGTGGAATGCCGATTGTATAGCTGTGATGAAATCTTGGTATATCCATTCCTGGAGCCTGCCAGGTGTTTTGGAAAATCCTGGGCTAAACCCAGGCTGTCCAGGCTAGGTTTCATTCTAGATTGGGAAAGGGAGCCTGCAAAACCAATGCTCAATTTCTTGAAGGTTGTTAGGAATATACGTACAATATTTATTTTCAAGAGCCTCTGAACATAACAATGGCTCCTGACACTGAGGAGGGAGTCCAGAACCACCCACCTCCTAATCCAGATATTGCATTGTGAGGGGGGATGATTGAAATGGCTGCATGGTGGGCCCTTCTCTTTGTACGCATGCACACAGGTGAACCACTCTAAAACTGAAAGGTTCAGGGGGGTGACAGCTAATTCTTCTTTCCTCGGATGTTCTTGGTGAGGCCTGACCAAAGCAGAAGAGAGTACCTTGTCTGTTTCTATAAGAAGACTGATGGAATTACATATCCATAGATGCTTGTGCTTTCCCCTGGTTGTTAGGATGTGGTGCTGTCTGCTTGCTGGTAGTGGATTTATATGTGTGTTTTGAACTTTTATTTGTTAATGTCTTACATTTTTCTTGAATGCCCTACATTTTTCAGTGCCTTGTCCTCCTTTGCAATTATGACATCTGCTCATCGTGGACATGGCTTTACTTTCCAGCACCACCATCCGTTCCTGACAGCCGCTGCATGATGCGCAGTAGAAACTAACTTCTGTAGTCATGGGCTTAAGTACTGCACAGTGGGCCCGAAGCTGCTAAACTGGCACTGAACAATTCGGCTGGTTCATGTCGATAACAGTCCGGCGCCACTGTCGTTTGCAAGGAGGCTGATGTTAGTATTGGCCTCCCGGTTTCTCCTGCCAAGAAAATCTTTCAGCAATTTAATAAAGAGCCATTGTTTCGGGGAATGCCCACTGACCACGGCTGAATTTCAGCAGATAATAAGAGTGGTGGTTGTGACGTCAAAAGGGCACAGAAGGACAGACATAACCAGGCATTTGTATCATCAGCCCTAGTGTAGCAGAAGTTGCGGTTCTGCTTCCGAGGAGAACATATTGCCCCAAATGTGTACAATTTCTATGACAAACAGTCCCTACTAAATCACACGTTTGACCTTCTGTAATAACCTCCCACCATCTCTGGGAACAGGCATCATGTCAATAAACAAAAGCCTTCTTCGCCAAAGAGGCAGGATGGGAGAACTGCAAATATATAAACTTTTCTGTCTCACACAGACTGAGCAGTCAGACTCACACAACTCCCTCACAGAGCCAAAAGCGATTCATCTGTGCTGCTACTTTTGCCAGTTAATAAGGGTCATTTTCCTATTTATTCTCCACAATACATTGTAGTGCTTCCCCTGCCCCATAACACAAACAAAGAAGATTACAAAGCAGATAAAGCAGCAAGGAGTTAGAAAAAACTTTACGTTCAAGAAACAATACACTCTTGATTTCTTGCTCGATTTATATTATGTTGTCTCCAGCACATTTTCTGTATTCTTCCTCCAGACTGGAAGAGGAAAATCACAAGAAGGAAGAGGGAGGGAAAGTTAAAACAAAGATAAGCCAGAAGAGAGAAATGTGGGAGTGATGCTAAACATGTCTGGCTATGATCTTGCTCAAGAAGAAAGTCTCTTTCTAATTTGGGCAACGTGGTGGTCTGGGCCTCAATTTTCTCTCCTTAGGATCTAGCAAGGGTGAGTGTGAATGAAATATACAATGACAGTGATAGATAGTTTATTGCTTAGTCCAAAGACCATTGCAAACAAAACATCCAAGCTTTCATACAATTACGATTACAAAAATTAACATTAAAATTAATTAAATAAATAAAATACATATCGGAGCTTATTGCACTTGTAAAAAAACCCATCTTACCTGTCCTGAGTTGAATTCTAATTCAGGAGTTAGCCAGGTCTTATCGCATGAGTTTTGCCGCTGAATCCACTGGCCAAGTGCAGCCAGGCTGCAGCCTGGGTCCCAGGAGTGCTCAGCAAGCCACTTTTCAAAGTTGGGAGTTTTCCAACTTGTAAGCTTATCGCACAGTACTTAAGGAACGGGAACAGAACGGAATGCAAGAGAATGGAACGGAGCAAAAACGCATTTTACTGCACAGGAGAACGCCACCGATGCCCCCAGAAGCATTGGTGGCATTCTCCCGTGCAGTAAAATGCATTTTTGCTCCGTTCCATTCCCTTTTGTTCCGTTCCATTCCGTTCCCATTTCTTAAGTGCCGTGCGATAAGCTTATTTGAAAAGAGGCTTGCTGAGCACTCCTGGGACCTGGGCTGCAACCTGGCTGCACTTGGCTGGCGGATTCAGTGGCAAAACTAGTGCGATAGGACCCAGCTGTCTCCCAAATCAGAATTCAACTTGGGAGAGGTAAGCCAGGGTTTTTTTTTACAAGTGCAATAAACTCCATCTAAGCTTAAGATACATGTCTTGCATTATAAAACAGATCACATTGTAATACAAATGAGTTTATCACTCCCACATGCATCATACCCTCGGATGTTATCAGACAAAAATCGCCTCCGATTTAGCTGTGATGCCGCCAGCCGAATCCATCCCATGTTGAAGCCTCACTCAGCTGGCACTTTTTCAAAGTAGGGGAGCTTCTGACTTCAAAAATTGGCTGGTTCAGCAAGGCATCGCCCCAGGATGGATTCGGCTGGCGGCATCACAGCTAAATCGGGAGCAATTTATGTCTGATAACTTCTGGGGGTATCCCGGATCCAGGATTGAAGCTGGAAAAGGTAAGCTGGCTTAATTTGGAAAGCGATAAGCTCCAAAGAAAGAGAGCTTATTAACCATTGGTGTTATGACAAAATCAAAACATTTTATACACTCATATTGTCTGGTTTCTTCGTCAGTTAAGATGGTCTCCAAGAACTTTTCTCTACACCTGGTAGCTTTTGCCGCAAACATAGCTACCCTTTGGATCATATATTGATTTGTTGATTGTAACAAGTAACATTTCTCTTTCACCTCCCAGTATATACATAGACAGTGGAAAATATCAATCACCAAAACATCCACACCAGAGATGGCTGGATATTTACCTCTGTTTTTGAAAATGGGTTTTTAAAAGTTAAACAGAGCATGGAAACTCTGTGAGTCACCAATTTAAAAAGTGCTTGCTGCTCCTGGAGAAGCAATTCACTCTCCCTTCCTGTCAGAAAAAGGAAAATGGTTTGTTGTTGTTGTTGTTGTGGGCCTTACAGTTGTTGTTGTAGCATTACAGTTCTCTGCTTCCCTAGAAAGGTCAGGATGGCCCCATCCCTGTTCTCCTTTCAGTGGCAGGTAAAAATATTTTTGTGTCATCAACCTTTTTCAAACTTACGAGGTTCGTGTCTTGTGTAACTCAGATTTTAAGGTTTGTATAGAATTTAGTACATTTTAATATTTTAAATGTTTAGTGTTTTTTATAAACTGTTCATTTTTTAAAACTTTATGCTTTTTAACGCTTCTGCGCTGTTTAAAATTTGTTACCTTTTTAAATTTGTTGTTGACTGCCTTGAGTCCCTACACTGAGAGAAAAGTGGGATATAAATAAATAAAATAATACTAAATAAATATTTCCTTCCGATGCAAATAGCGCTTGCAGAGAGGAGTTTTCCTAAATGCAGTGGGCCCTTGGTATCCGCTGGGGTTTGGTTCCAGGACCCCTCATGGATACCAAAATCATTATATAGAAGTCTGTTATATACGACATAATGGCCAAATCAAGGTCTGCAATTTGGAATATATACTTAATTTTTTTCCTCAAGCCATGGATGCTTGAATCCATTAATAAAAATCCATGGATACAGAGGACCAAATGTACTGCAGTGTGCAAACAGAGGGCTAAACCTCCTTCTCCCTCCATGTCGGCTTTATTCCAGTCATTACTATTTGCACCAGTCGATGCTATTTGCCATTTTTAAAACTGTGCATGTCAAGAGTAAAGGTACATTCTCTGTCACAGCTGTTTTGTCTCTTTGAGGCCAGCTTCTCTCCTTGGTCCTGCTGTCACCTTCAAGGTCAGCTAAGCGCCAGGGGTCCCTCGTGCCAAGTCCATTACCAGGAGCAAACAAAGGGATGCATTCGTGGCTGCTCTGCAGCTGAGGCTGTCACAACATCTTCTCCCTGGAGAGTTTGTCTGAGTTTTTTTTCCTAAGAAGAAGAAATATTTTCCTCAAACTAGCTCTTAATGACCTGGGTGAGGCAGGCGGCAATAGTTTTAAAATGGTGAACATGTTTGTTAATTTAAATCCAAGTTTCCTTTTCCATGCAAGAAAAAGAATAAAAATCCATTATCCAACGTATATTTGCAATATATTCCGAAGTGCCTTTTCTTTTCCTGACCCCAGCTTGGACATGTGGCATTGCTTGCTACATATATGACAAAATTGTTATAGAAGTTTGAGCATCACTTTGCTTGCATGGGAAATTAATGCAATGCTCCTGTGGTTGCTGCAATCCCTGGTGTCCCATTTCTTAGGGATTTAGAATGTATATTGAGCATTTCCAATCTGTGTGTCATTGTTTTGTTTTCCCAATTGTTGACAGATTTTAGTTAGAACTAGAGTAGATTCTGTATCTGTAGTTTAAAGAAGCTCTATTGGTATGCCATCTGTTCCTGGTGATTTATTCTGTTAAGCACTATCTAGAGGTATGGACCAAAATCTAGTGATATAATAATCAAAAGTCATTAATTATTTGGGAAGAGGATAGAAAGTTAAGGCCATTTCCCTGTAAACTGAAAATAATATAGGTATCTATTATAAAGCAGACCTTCAACTACATTTCTTTCATTAGCTGTCTATGATGGGACCAATAGATATGGCTAAATAATTAGAAATACTTCGCCTGTGAGAGCCAGTCTGGTATAATGGTTTGAGTGTTGGACTAGGACCAGGGTTCAAATTGCTGCTTGGCCATGCAAAATTACAGCATGATCTTGGGCAAGTCATACTCTCTCAGCCTCAGAGGATGACAAAGGCAACCTCCCTCTGAAGAAATTCTGTCAGGAACCCCCAATGACAGATTTGCCTTAGGGTTGCCCTAAGAACAACTTTTGCCTGCCTTATCTAATTACTTATTTTTTGACTTTGGACAAAAACACATATGATCACATTGTCCCCACCAAATTTTGTTTCAGATTGGTTAAGGCAAGGTAACAACCTTTTCCTTGGAATGCAGATCCTCTGGCAACTAGACCAGTACTTGTAAAAGTTTCATGTTGGACTCCTATAATCCTCCAGTCAGTATGGCAACAGGGGGATTCATGGAGTTGTAGTTCCAACAGTAATTTTTCCAAGCTCTGGGCTAAAGAGCCTACCAGGTGGAAGGATGCAGCTGCTTAACCCTAGACCAATGGTTCCAAACTCTGATCCTCCAGATGTTTTGGACTTCTGCTCCCAGAATTCCTGACTATTGATTAAACTGGCTGGGCTTCTGGGAGCTGAAGTGCAAAACACATGGGCAACCAATGTTTGAGAACTACTGCCTTAGATAAACAGATCAGGCAACACAATACAACTGTCAGGGAGAAATCTTTCCATCGCCCTCTTAGCTGGAGAGGAGGAACTTGGCATAGTTAACATTTCCTTCCAGCTCTTGGTACAACCTTTCACCTTTACAGCAATGAAGAGACTTTTATTTGCAGGTGAAGGCACTTAGAACAGTATTCTTCCTCCTTCCTTCCCTGCTCTTTTGCCCTTTTTCTCTTCTGGTGCCTCACATTTTCATGCTGGCTGTACAAACAAGGGCTGCCGCTCCAACAGTGTGTGGGTCAGTGGGGTGAAAACACAGCTGAGTTTTGTAACTGAACCCAGTGCCAAATTTGCAGCGCCTGCAGCTCTTCCCAGCTGCACAAGGATGTTGTTAGCTCTCTGACTCTGCAAGTCTTTTTGATGTGCCCACGTTGTAGGTCCGTCTGCTTTCCTGCTGAAATACTTGTGAAGCCACCATCTAGGGCAGTGATCCTCAAACTCTGGTCCTCCAGATATTTTGGACTTCAGCTCCCAGAAGCCTCAGCCGTCTTGGCCAATAGATTGGGATTCTGAGAGCTGAAGTCAAAAACGTCTGGAAGGCCAGAGTTTGGAAATCACTGATCTAGGCACTGATCAGACAGTAAAAATAATTCTGGTAAAATATGGATCGAATCTTTGTTGTTCACATGAATTTTGAATACATCCAATTAAAGTTTTGGGGGGCTGCCAAAAAATCCGCTTAATCCAGGATAACTGATCTCGTTCCCCCACCCTTGTTTTCCTGAAATATTTACATTGTTGACTATGTGGATAACCGATGCGAATAGACCTGCGATAAACCGTGGTAAAACTCTGCATGCCTTGAATGTGTTTCAAATACATCCACATCATCGACTCCATCTTTATTCATAGTTCTGACACATGAGAGCAACATAACTCACAGAGATGCGCAATGATGTGGTTCCAATTAAAAAAAAATAGCACGAACAGCAAATCGGGAATATGCGAGTGAGGTTATTCACATTGTCGCGTTGCAACACAAAATGTGTAGGTAACCCCTAGGCAAATAATAAAGAATGCACTGAGCCAGCTGTCGGAGGCTGAAGCAGGCAAAGTCAAGGCAAAAGGCTCTCAGTGTGGAACCATTTGGCTATGGAGGAAAGATGGCAAATGGCACCAGTGTGCTTCAGTCATTCATGGGAAAGTTCCTGGCAATAAAATGTGTTTGCTGAGATAAATGGTCTGTGTATTCATGTACCTATAAGCCAGAGTGTAGACACGAAAGGGGAGGCAAGTTCTGGGCAGAGAACAGCGGCACTTCATGCCTCCTGTAGGCAAATTCCATGTAGGGGAAAGAGGATGTGGAGTTTAACCAAAAGTAATTTCTAAGCAATTCCAGACAAGTTAAAAGTATCTGACACACAACAGTGTGATTCTTGCCAAGAAATCCTAGCGGGAGTGGTGGGGTGGGATTCAGGATGTTCATAGGCTTATAAATGTGCGAGCAACCTGCAAACACTTCCCAGCTTCCAGTTTGCGCACTGGATAGTTTAATAAGGGCAAAAGCACACCACCTTTGCATGCAAGTCAAAGCTTTTGCATGCAGTTGAGTGCTTAGTAATTGGAAAGCTAAGCAAAGGAAGTAATGAGACTGACCTTTGCCGCAACATGAACAGTGCTTTGCCTCAAGGGATTTTGTTCTGTTTTTCACCTAGCAATTGTAAACATCCATGGATAAAGTGCTCCTCCCTGGCACCAAAGTGAACAAGGAAGTCCTGTCTCCAGTAGGCAATGATGATGGAATTATTGGTTGAAGTTTTGGAAATACATGCATGCATATATATCTATGTAACACTAACATATTGAAGTGTTATTGGGAGGAGGCCAGGAACAAACTTGTACAGAAAGTTGGAGCCAACATTTTCTGAGGGTGGGTATATGGGAAGGAGGAGACAGTGCTGAAGGACACCAGCAAGAATGGACATTTACATGGATTTTAATACACATTTTGTTCAGATGTGGAGTCAGACACTCATTTGCAAAATAGAGAGATGGCAACTGGATCCTGCAATATGTAACAGTGGCTTCCTCCAGCCATGGAAAATACTTAAGTTGGCTTTCTTCCCTGTATGGAAATTTACTATGGAAACACATAATCCTAAACAGTGCAGATGACAATGAAACAGAGTGATGCTGACACTTAGAGGCAGGCAAACTGCCTGACAAGATGAGAGATGATGGATTGTAACAGCCAGCGAGAGAGCCGGAAAGATGGAGTGGTTTGAGTGTTGGACTAGGATTCTTGGGAGACCAGACCGGGAATCCTGGCTCAGCCATGGAAACCCACTGGGTGATCTTGGGAAAGTCACACTTTCCCAGCCTCAGAGGAAGGCAAAGGCAAACCCTCTGAACAACTCTTGCCAAGAAAACTCTGTATACTTTAGGGTCACCATCTCTCTAGCTTGAGAGGCCCCGGATGTTTGCTTATATTCTGCTTTGTCTTACAATGCAGTCAGAGAAAATTAATGAAAAGGCAATCAGACAAAAGTAGGAGACTGATACCAAACAAAAAGCTATGTCAGTTTCTTTAAAAGCAACATGACAATGAAAACAACAAAACAGCTGCATCATCCAAACCCCCAAAAGAGGCCTGCCTAAATAGACACTTATAGGCTGGCATCCTGTTAGTGACATGCACACATGCAAGTGCAGTTTATGTGCCCCTATGTCTCTTTGGGAGGAGGTGCAAGGGGGCTGTTCTCTTGCCCTTGCACTCTGTTCAAATCCTCTCCCACCATCTGATGGAAGCTGAGAATGGTGCTAGCGGCTGATGGTCTTAGAAGTGAGAAGGAGAGGGAGCAGGGAAGCAATTCAGACCATGAAAATATGGCTGCTTAGGACACCTACAGGTTATTCACACATTTTGTTTTGCAAATAATCTCACCCAAGCATTCCAGCTTTGTTGTTCACACTATCTTTTTAAATCGGAGCCACATCTCTGTGAATTCTGTTGCTCACACGTGTCAGCACTCAAATAAAGATGGAGTTGATGATGGGGATGTATTCAAAACATGTTCATGGCATGCAAAGTTTTGTCCTGGGGGTTATTCAGATGGTGAAAATAATCCAGGATGAATCCAGGTTGAATCTTCATTATGCCCAAATGCACCTGATTCAGTTTGGGAGGGGGGCTGCCAAAAACCCTACTTAACCTGGGATAATCCATACCAAGTTTTTTCCTGAGGTTTTTTTTAAATTGAAGATTCACATTGTGGGCAGTCTGAATAACCAATGCAAATAGACCCAGGCTTAAACTCTACATGTCTTGAATACGTTTTGAATACATTTGCATCATCAGCTCGATGTTTATTTGAGTACTGGCCTGTGTGAGCAACCGAACTTGCAGAGATGAGCATAGATGCGGTTTCATAATGTGAATAACAAACCTGGAATGCGTGAGTGAGGTTATTCGCATTGTTCTGCTAAAAATGACGACGTCTGAATGACCCCTTGGTTTATTCTGAGTCTATCTATCCACATTGGCTATTCACACAGCCGACAACATGAAAAATACCCCCCAAGATCAATTATCCTAGGTTTTGCAGGGTTTTTGGCAGCCCCTCCCCAAACCTTAATTGGATGCATTCCAAATTCATGTGAACAACACAAATTCAACCCACATTCTATCAGGATTATTTACACTGTCTGAATAACCCCCTAGGAGAAAGAAAGGGAGTGTGCTTCCATGAGTGCACTTTCATCCTCTCCTCAGGTGAGTCTACCTGCTACTCCATCATCTGCATTGCTTTTCCCTTCCTTCCCCTCTCCTCTGGTAAGAATCAGCTCCCAGGAGGAGAGAAGGATGCAGAACTGGGCAGGCAGAGCTATGCTTTGATGGAGGGTTTCAGTGACAGAATGTATATGCTCAGTGGCATCGTGGGGGAGTGCGGGGTGTGTGGACTGCATCGGGTGACACCCAGAAGAGGTTGGGCCCTCTTCACCCTTCAAGGCAGGAGAGGCACACGTACACCTTTGCCGGCTGCTCCTGCCCCTGGGCTTCGTCCAAGGGAGAAAGCCCTGGACTGGAGAAGCAGAAGAGATGCACACCATGGCAAAGCCTGGAGGACTAGTGTGCTCTTTTTGGCTTCCCCCTCACACTGGATGATACCCTGCATGGGAACACCACTGTATATGCTTGCCTAAATATAAATGCATTCCTACGCATACATGCAGACTGTGTTCTAGGCCTGATAGTCCCACTGGTTTTTCTTGATGGAACAAACTTTTAGTGGATTACATTTCTTGCCTGTGATTTGTTCACCTCCCACTCAGCACTGCTGTTTTCTTAGAGATCACTTTTTTAGACCATCAACAAAATATCAGTCTCGTGGGACTACTCTGGCACAGAAATGAAGCCTAACCTGCCGAGTGGTTAAGCTGGGTCCTCCATGTTAACGGGAATGTGATACGATTCAGTTCTCGTGCATGGTCAAGATGGCGAGGCTGTTTGTTTTCAGTCTTGGGTGAAGTCACAAACCATGATTTTACCTGGACTCCTCAGAATTACTAGCATTCTGATCCCACTTTCTCTGCAATTTTCCCTCTGATCTGGACTTCTGGACTCTTGCATTGGTACTGTAATCTCTATCCCATTTAACCTACCTTTAATCAATCACCTCTTGTATGAGTGTGTGCTTTGTGTGAATGTTGAAACCCCTTTACTGGCGTATATTTTAATCTGGGATCTAGTTTCTTGGAATCAGTAGACACAGGCAAAAGACCCCTGCTCTTTAAAGTTACTGAAAAGCCTTCTCGCTGCTTCCTTGAACTAATTAATTAATTCCCCTATCAAAATTTATTTGCCGCAATTTAGGTATCACTGGTGACAAGGTTGAATTCCCCATTGACCACATGATACCCTGGAAATTGATCTATATTCTCCCTGCCTGTCACCTGTCTCAGCTAGGAAAGCACTGGATTCAAGGTGATACGCATATACTGTCTATGTTTTTTGAATTCTTGTGTTTCACACAAAGCAGGCTATGCTAGGGAAGACATCCTTTTTCACAAAACAGACATGTTTTGTTGTGAGATCATCTCCGCTGTACACAATACATAATTATTTCCATGTAACCCTTTAAGCAACAATTAAACAATTCTTTCAGCCCTTATTTATGCAGAAAAAAAGGGCAAAAGGGGTTTTGTCTGCAATTTAAACTGTAGGTGACATTTGCAAGTTTTGACTGTCAATTTAGGCTTAAACTGTCTATGTTTTGTTTCCAATAACTGGTCGTCACTTCAGCAGGCCCTGGTCCAAGGAAGGGCACTTCAAATGACCTTCAGTATTACCTATTACCTTTTTCATGTTTATTCAGTAACAACCCACCTCCTGACTGCATCCATGCTCTTCTCATGCATGTTTCCCAGAGGGCTTTTTTGTCTGATGCCCCCAGACTGTGGAACGACCGGCCGGAAGGGATACGACAGCTGAAAACACTGTCGGCATTTAAAACAACATTAAAGACCTGTGTTTTTTTCCTGGCAGGCCTACCCAGTCAATTTTAAAACATGACTTTTTAATTGGTATATTTTAAGGAATGTATTATAGAGATGTATTTTAATGATTTTATAGTATGGTATTTGAACTATTGGCTGTATGCGTTTTCTTTTTGTATTGTGTTTTGTATTTTTTTAAAAAATAAATTTTATTATACAAATCTAAACATTCAAAAACATTCCAAACATTCTGAATTTACAAAACAAAACAAAAAGACATTTATGCAATACAATTAATAACAAATAACATACCTACAACCATGATTTAACAAATCTATAGTTTATAAACATAAATAAACCATGTTTTGTCTTTCAGCATTCTTCCAATCTTCTTAATTTTCTCCACCCTCTGCTTCACTTTCTTTTCTATATTCCTTTCTAAATTCACTTTTAAAACTTTCAAATCTTCTCCAATCCCAACCCTACTTCTTATCAATCCTTTCTTTATCCTTCCTTCCTTTCTAACCTCCTCCTTCTCCAACTCTCACCCTCATCCCTTCCTATTTCCTCAACTCCTCTGATCTTCCTCAAGTATTGTGTATTGTGTATTGTGTTTTGTATTTTAACATGTTGTACCCCGCCTTGAGGAGAGGTGGGAAAGAAATAAATGATGATGATGATGAGGCACAATTATTTGGCAGTCTCTTTTTCCCTCTGGGAATCCTCTGTTGACCATGCATCATGCCCTTGCAACCCTAACTACCTTACCCTTCTCCCCCTGAACAGGGCAACCAGATGTCATAATCACAAAGGAGGGAAATGTAGGACATTCAAGAAAAATGTAGGACAGTACACCATAAGCGCTCCAAACACTCATATAAATCTAAATGCATACTTCTTAGTCATGCTTCAAATGAGGATGTTTTGGAATTCCTCCTGGACAGAAGACTGAAGTGTAGTGAAGTGGTTTGAGTGTAGGATTGCAACTTTGGAGACCAAGGTTCGATTCCCAGCTCTGCCACAAAACCTAGTGGGCAATTGTAGGCAAGTCACACTCTTTTAGCCTCAGCAGAAGGACATGGCAAACCCCCTCTGAAGAAATCTTGCCAAGAAAACCCCAGTGGGTTTCGTGGCAGAGCTGGGAAATGAACCTTGGTCTTCAAAGTTGCAATTCTACACTCAAACCACTTCACTACACTGGTTCTACACTTGTTATTTGTCATCAGGTCGGCTTTGATTTATAGAGACCATCTGGATGACAGATCTCCATGAGTCCCAGTCATCAACTGCTCAGGTCTTTCAAACTTAGGCCCGTGGCTTCTTTGATTGAATTGATCCATTGGCAATGTGTTCTTCCTGTTTTTTATACTTTGGCTTCAATTTTCCCCAACATTATCATTTTTCTGGAATGAGTCACCTCATCTTATGATGTGCCCAAAGTACAATAGCCTTATTTTGGCTTCTAGTGAGAATTATCTATACTAGGAGTTGGAATAATTGCCCATAGACTAATACTAGTAGTTAACAGAACATAACTAGTTCACTTTCCTTTTTCTTTTGGAAAAAGGCTGCATAGGGTTGGGAAGCCTCAAAAATGACCCCCCCCCACACAAATACAGTCATCCGTCCCCGTTCGCGGGGGTTCCATTATGGGAAATAATGTAAATATTGGAGACCCATTGAGTATAATGGTGGTGCACGTCCCTCGTGGCTTCCTGTCCATGAAAGACCAAGAGATGCGAATGGGAAGCCCACGAACCACGAGAGATGCCTGTAGTTTCCACTGACTCCTCAGGCCTTCCCCCAAGATGTCAGGGATCAAATGTGGGAAATTCCACATACAAAGCATTTGCTTCCAGATTATTTCCAGATTATCTGAAAGAAGCCCATATCTCCCCATGTGTGCCTGCCTAATAATCTTTTTTTCTCCTGTCCATTATGCTTCAGGTTCTTCTGCTGAGAATGGAGGAGGAAGTGGTTCTTTGGCGGAAGAGCAAAGATGCTCTTATTTAGGCTGAATACACACTACATAAATAATTGGTTCGACACCACTTTAACTGCCACGGCTCCATGCTATGGAATTCTGGGAATAGGAGCTTGTTGTGGCACCAGAACCAACTACTTGGAAGCTCCATGTAGTACTGAATTTGAAAGCAAGAGTATTAATTTGAAATAGCTACATTCAATGTCTACCTGGAAGACAAGAACCAAAAGAAAGTGGTTCCAGTCCAGGTACCTCTGAAGCAGTGTTACCCAAAAAGTGTAGGGCTTGGAGAGCTCCCCTAACAACGCTAGTGACTCTTTTAAAATGTTGGGGAATTAATGAACTGAAATGGGTGCAAGCAAGAGGTGGGTAACATTTGAGATCTTTAAATCAATTTATACTGGGGAAAAAATACAAAGAACTCCAATTAAATATAACTAAGGGCCTTTGCAGACTGCCAGAAATAGTGCAGATTGAGTCCATTTTTAGGGTTAGGGTTAGGGAATCATGGGAAATGTATTTTATTGTGGCACCAGAGCTCTCTGACAGAGGAGGCTCAATGTCTCAGAAAAAAACCCAATTCCCATGATTCCCTAGCACTAACCCTAACCCTTAAAGTGGACTCAATTTGCACTATTTCTGGCAGTCTGCAAAGGCCCTAAGAGGTTTCTGTTTAGAAGTGTGCCAAGATGCACATGCGTGTGTGAATGCACACACACACACAAACAAGACTACGCATACAAGATTCATCCAAGGTTATAGAAAATGAGGTTTGAAAAGTTTGGATAGAGACAATTAAGACTTAAATAGGCAATAATCACCTATTCAGCTGAGGGAAGTCTAGAAAAACAATGCTTGCCAATTCAATCAAGGGAGCATCAATAAAAATGTTTTGAAAAAGGGGAAAACCTTCAGCTAGCAGTCAAAGACATACTGTAAGAAACGAATCTTGGAAATTATAAAGAGAAGAAAGAGAAAAAGGTGGAGGCTCACTTTGTAGCTGAGGGGGCACTCTAAAATGAAGCCGTCCTAAAAAATAATGCTGGGTACTCAGCAACAACTACTGGGCAGCAGCAGTAGTGCTGGGTATCACTAAAGTGAAGAACAGAAGTGACATCATAGTTAACATTTGTTAGCACTGCACACAGGGAGGTATAGGTGGTCCTCCTTGTGTAACCCCTACACTTAGAAAACCCTATGAGGAGACATCAAAGGTGTCACACAGGCAGGACAAGAGCACAAGCACAGAGATAGATAGAAACTAAAGGAAACACACACTTGCAAGAGCAGCTAAGGATAGTCAAAAATGACAAAGCAAGCAGTAAACACTCTCAGAAAGACAAACCCCATCAAAAGCAGCACCACACATAAAATAGTGACATGGAATGTGAGAAGCATGAGCCAAGGGAAGCTAGACATAGTGAAAATGGAAATGCAAGCATGAACATAGCAGTACTGGGAGTGAGTGAGTTAAAATGGACATGAATGGGCCACTTTGAATCAGACAACTACACAGTGTTCTACTCAGGGAATGAAAAGACAAGAAGAAACTGGGTGTCTTTCATACTAAGAAAAGATGTTGCAAAAGCAGTCAGATGATACAATGAAAAATCAGACAGAATCATCTCAGTAAGGCTCCACAGGAAACCTATGAATATCACCATAATTCAAATATATACACCAACCGCTGAAGCAGAACAAGAAGAAACTGAAGGTGTACAGGAAGAAGGTTTTATGAAGGTGTACAGGAAGAAACCGACAACACACCAACACAGGATGTCAAGCTGATCATCAGAGATTGGAATGGAAGTAAAGAAGAATCAAAAACATTAGGCAGATTATAATTAGGCAAAAGGAATGAAGCAGGTGACCGTCTCATAGATTTTTGTGAAGCCAACAACCTATTTATTGCAAACACATTTTTCATACAACCAGAGAAAAGGTTATACACATAAACATCACCAGATGGCCAACACAAAAACCAAATAGATTATATAATTGGAAGTAAAAGATGGCGAAGCTCCATACTAGTGGGCAAGACTAGACCAGGTGCTGATTGTGGCACATATCATGAACTATTCATTTCAAAAATAAAAGTAAATCTCAAGAAGAGAACAAAACCAGTCATCATACCAAAATATGATTTAAACAACATTTCCACAGAATTCGTTGATGATATAAGGAACAGATTTGCAGTACTAAGTATAATAGATCGTGAACAGGAAGAGCTTTGGTTTGAAGCCAGGGACATAATAAAAGAAGAATGTATAAAGGCACTTCCAAGAGACAAAAGGAAAGTGAAGAAACCATGAATGACAGATAAAATGCTACAAGCAATAAAGGAAAGAAGAG
Source organism: Phrynosoma blainvillii (assembly GCA_026167975.1). Taxonomy (NCBI): domain Eukaryota; kingdom Metazoa; phylum Chordata; class Lepidosauria; order Squamata; family Phrynosomatidae; genus Phrynosoma; species Phrynosoma blainvillii. The sequence goes on along the minus strand of JANUYF010000002.1, from coordinate 170,249,300 downwards.
AAACAAAACAAAAAGGAGATAGGAATAAACTAAGAACCATGAATGCAACAGTACAATGGCTAGTGCACAAAGATAAGGAAAATTAATACAACGACAAATGTAGAGAAATAGAAGACAACAACAAAAAGGGATGAACAAGAGACCTATTCCACAAGATTCAAGAAATCAAGGGAAAGTTCAAACCAAGGACCAGGACGCTCTATGACAATAAAAATAACATAAGTCAAGACCAGGAAGAAATAAAAAGACGTTGGATGCAATACACAGAAGAACTATACAAAAAAGATGACAAAATGAAGGATACATGGAGCGAAGAGCCATATGAAGGTGAACACCAAATTCTAAAATCTGAGGTGGAATCTGCATTAAAGGAAATTGCAAAAAACAACACTCCAGGAACAGATGATATACCAATACAACTGTTGCAATCCACATTGACAGAGTCAACTCTAGTGCTAACCAACATATGTTAATAGATATGGAAAACAAACAATGGCTAACAGATTGGAAGTGATCGATATACATCCCCATCCACAAAAAAGGAGACAGAAGAGACTAAGGCAAGTATAGAACCATAGCACTAATCCCCCATGCAAACAAAATCATGCTCAAAATTCTGCAACATAGGCTCCAATCACACATGGAGAGAGAAATCTCAGAGGTCCAAGCAGGAAGAGGCACCAGGGATCACATTGCAAACATACGATGGCTAATGGAGCGTAGCAGGGAGTTCCAAAAGAAAATCGGCATGTACTTTATAGACTACAGCAAAGGTTTTGACTGCATAGATCATGAAAGGCTATGGAACGCCCTTAAAGAGATTGGAGTGCCAACACATCTGATAGCGTTGTCAGCTGATAGACAACAAATCTGATAGTCCTAATGAGGAATCTGTACTCAGGACAAGAGGCTACTGTCAGAACAGAACATGTAGAAAAAGAATGGTTCCCAATTGGCAAAGGGGTCAGACAAGGCTGTATCCTTTCACCCTATCTGTTTAACTTATATGTAGAACATATTGTAAGGAAAGCAGGCTTGGACACAGAAGAAGGAGGAGTGAAAATAGGAGGAAGGAATATCAACAATCTGAGATATGCTGACGACACCATAGTACTAGCAGAGAACCTCACAAACCTGGAACAACTGCTAAGGAAGATCAAAGAAGAAAGTGCAAAGGCAGGCTTAATGTTGAACATAAAGAAAACAAAAATAATGACCACTGAGGAGCTTCACAAGTTCAACCTAGACAATGAAGAAATAGAAATAGTAAAAGAGTTCTCATATCTGGGATCAAACATTGATCAGAATGGGGACTGCAGCTAGGAAATCAGAAGAAGATTAAGAATGGGGAGGGTAGCTATGAAAGAATTAGAAAAGATCCTAAAATGCAAAGACATACAACTGGGCACAAAAGTCAGAATCACACAAGTCATTGTATTCCCTATATAATGTGGTGCTGGAGAAGAGTGCTGAGGCTCCCATGGAGAATGGACAAACAAATGGGTCCTAGAGCAGATCAAGGCAGAAATATCAATAGAAGCCAAGATGACAAGACTTAGATTATCGTATTTTGGACACATCATGAGAAGGCATGAATTGTTGGAAAAGACAATAATGTTAGGAAAGGTGGAGGGAAGTAGAAAGAGAAGAAGGCCACATGCTAGATGGATGGACTTTATTAAAGAGACCATGAATATGAGTTTGCAGGAGCTGGGCAGAGCAGGAGAGGACAGGGGGGCCTGGAGATGTCTCATCCATAGGGTCGCCATGGGTTGAGATTGATGCAAAAGCAGTTAACAACAACAATAAACTCAGCAACAGCTGAGGAAATACTCAAAATCAAAGTGGACAAAGAGACTCTGATTTGGAAGATCTTTATACTCAAAAATCTTGCCCCAAAGCATGTCACTAGAGATTTGAAAATAGCTTTTTGATGTTTTCCTTTTAACTAACCAGCTAGTTTGGCAAACTAAAAGAGTTTTTGCACCAAGGTGTTAGATAGTGATACAGTCTGAAACATTTCCTTTGATCTGGGGATGGGGGGGGGAATGGCAGGTAAATGTCAAAGTGTTAGGTTGGTTCTGGCTTCTGTCTCTTGACAAATCCTTTCCTTTCTTGTCCTTATTTCCTTTCCCATAGTAAATGCAGAATAAGCTGGCAGGGGAACATGTCATGTCATGCATTACCCATGGTGCTTTCCCTTTTGTTATCTCTTAGCCAGAATGCCCTACGTCAAGCAACACCAACACTTGATGCCTTTTAACTTCCTTGGGTCATTATGAGCTCCAAAAACACCTGCAATGTCATAGAATAATAGAATCCTAGAGTTGGAAGAGATCCTCAAAGGTCATCCAGTCCAACCCAATTCTGCCATGCATAGAATTCTGCCATAGAAAAAAACCCAAGGAATGTTAGAGAAACACTGAGAAGGAAAGCTTATCATTGTAAAATGGAACAAATTTGAATAGAACACTATAGAATAGGGTCTAAAAAGAAGTTCAGGAAGTTTACTATGTTTGTTTGTATGCTTTGTTGGGCTAATTGTTTATTATTTATTGTATTTTGTATGATATGTTTTAATAAATACAGTTTTTTAAAAAGATTCAGATATTAAATGCCTTTTGGGAGAGGCATTTGCTATGTAGGAAAGACTGCTGCAGGAGGTAGTAAAACAGTAGTGATAATCATAGAATCATGGAGATAGAAGAGACCCCAAAAGGCCATCCAGTCCAACTCTCTGTTACATAGGAAAGACATAATCAAAGCACCCTTGACAGATGGCCATCCAGCCTCTGTTTGAAAACCTTCAAAGAAGGAGGCCACTGTCAGGGATGATGGGAGTTGTAGCTCTTCACCTCTGGCTCTAACTCACCACCTTGTTATGCAGCAGAGCTGACCAGCTTTGATCAGTGGTTGATGCTTCTTTCCCAAGCAGCAGAGTTTCAGAGAATAGGCTGAAGACCCTGACAAACTCTCCAAGCCTTCTCACTCTTCTTCCTGAGATGTCTCCAAACTTCTCCAGGATTCTTCTGGCTCTTGTATCTTCCCTCAAGACACCAGACAACTCAGTAGTCTTATATAAAAGATCTACTTTATTCTACTATATATAAGTACTATATGCCCTACAAATCACAATCTCTACACTTCACAATATCTCCAAAACTACTCCACAATGTACATTAGCAAACACTGCAATTTATAGCCATTGTTAGACACCACCCACCAGTCAGTTTCCACCCAGTGGGTGTGTACATACATCTTGATTGGTCCACATAGATCATCCCATACCTAAGACCAACCCAAGTGTTTCATCACTTTACCTTGACCACTTAATGAGTCTCAGGTGTTTGCAATCTATCACAGGTGTTCTCAATATACCTTCTATAACTTTGTCCTTGGCTCTCAAGGCTTCTTAATTATATTATCTTTTTCACCTGTGTATCTTCCTGATTGCTCCTGCTTAGTCACTTTGACATTCACATACATATTTTTATTTCTATTACTGTATATCCCATGTTGCTTTTTCCTTAACAGCCACACCACACCTGAAGGAGCATCTTCCACTATCGATCACAAAGTTAAGTCCTGACCTATTCCAGACTGGAGAAAAAACAAAATTCCACTGCTGAACAAATCTTACTCTCAGGATGTTCTTCTGAATGTTTATGTAGAATCTCTTTTCCTGTCATTTGAATCTATTGCTCTGAGCCCTGATGGTGCAGTGGTTAAACATTAGCCACAGTGTTTTGAGTCCAATCCCAAAGGGCTCCAGGGTCCACTCAGCCTTCCATCCTTTTCTAGGTGGGTAAAATGAGTACCCAGTTTGTTAGGGGCAATTGGCTTAAACATTGTAAACCGCTTAGAGAGTGATGAGTTCACTATGAAGCGGTATAAAAATGTAAGTGCTATTGCTATTGTTCTGTGTTCTAGTCTCTGTAGCAGCAGAAAACAAGCTTGCTCCATCTTCAGTATGGCAATCTTTCAAATATTTAAACATGGCTATCATGTCACCTTTTAACCTTCTGTTCTCCAGGATAATCACACCTATGTTTCTTCTCATAGGGCTGTATAGTTTCCTGACCGTTCACTATTTTAGTCGCCCTCCACTGGACACGCTCCAGTTAGTCCACATCCTTTTTGAATTGTGGTGCCTAGAACTGGACACACTATTCCAGGTGAGGCCTGACCAAAGCAGTCATATTCTCTGCGAGATCTCTCTCTCTCTTTCTCTCTCTCTCCCTCCAACGTGACGGTATGCACTGGGATGTAATAGTAGCTTCCATCACATCAGGACTTCCTGGAGAGAAAGGCGGGTGGAGAAGGAGCATTTGAACAGCTGAAAGAAGTATAGCTGTGAAACCAAGAGAAATAGAAATAGATCCACCTGACGAGGTGGAAAAGCTCAGCCCCTAGTAGCAGCCAAAATCTCCTGCCGGTGGCAACAGGGAAACTACTTCATATAAGGCTTTAGGCAGGGAGAGGAGAAAGCAGGTGAGAAACCTCTGGCCCTGGAAAATCACCTGCTTCAAGAAACCAGAACCATGGGATATTATCCGGTTTCCATCTACTGCGATGATCAACTCCGTGAAGCTGTAACATTTTAATTTAAGAAGATCTAGAGCTTTGGTCAGGTCCCACCTGGAATACTGTGTCCAGTTCTGGGCACCACAATTCAAAAAGGATGTTGAAAAACTGGAGCGTGTCCAGAGGAGGGCGACTAAAATGGTGAAGGGTCTGGAAACCATGCCCTATGAGGAATGACTTAGGGAGCTGGGGACGTTTAGCCTGGAGAAGAGACAGCTAAGAGGGGATATGATAGCCCTGTTTAAATATTTGAAGGGATGTCATGTTGAGTTGTTTTCTGCTGCTCCAAGGAATAGGGCCCAGAACAACGGATGCAAACTACAGGAAAAGAGATTCCACCCCAACATTAGGGGGAACTTCCTGACAGTAAGGGCTGTTCAGCAGTGGAAGACACTCCCTCAGAGTGTGGTGGAGTCTCCTTCCTTGGAGGTCTTTAAATTGGAGGCTGGATGGCCATCTGTCAGGGCTGCTTTGATTTTGAGTTCCTACATGGCAGGGGGTTGGACTGGGTGGCCCTTGTGGTCTCTTCCAACTCTATGATTCTATGATTCTAGATTTCTGCTTTTTTAAATTATTATTCTGAGGACAGAAGCAATTCTATCCCTCAGGCATTTCCCCTGTAAACATTGCTTCTGGCTTTGCAAGAGTATGAGAAGAGAGTGTACAGCACATGCAAAGCAGAATGCTTCCTCCTCATTTCCAACCTAGAGATAATGACTCATCTCCTTCTGGCTACGAATTTAGGCTTGTAGTAGCACCTTTAAAACTAACTGGTTTTTATTTTTCAGTGAGTTCTCATGGATATAAACTCACTTCTTCAGATATTTTGTTGTGTGCTTTCAAGTCGTTTCCAACTTATGGCAACCCTATCATGGGGTTTCCTTGATGGGATTTGTTCAAAGGAGGTTTGCCACTGCCTTGCCCTGAGGCTGAGAGGGTGTGACTTGCCCGGTGTCACCTAGTGGGTTTCATGGCCAAGCTGGGAATTGAACGTTCAAACCACTACATCATACTGGCTCTTATAGAGATGTTTATGGAGTGATAATAAATGCTCAAGTATAAAGCATATATACACACTTAGGGAATTCCCACAAAACCAATTTGTCTCACACTCCTTTACCCTCTCTCCCTTTCCTCTCCTTTTTATGCTGCAAGAACACAGGCTACGTCTTTGAAAATTTGGGCTTACATTTCACTTTCTGGTTTGCATCGCTCTGGATATGCAAAATCTGCCTGACACTGGTTGATTTCCTAGTCAGATAAGTACAGGAGCTTATCCTTGTATCCACAACAATGACGTCTTAGGGCTGATTCCAGTACACAGCCCAGAATTCGACTCCCCCAGCCTCCAATCCAGGATTGCATTGTGCTTGGACCAAATATATCACTAGAAGTTCTTTTCAAGCACACAGAGTACAGGTCAGCATCTGCCCAGCTCAAAAGTCGTTTTAGAAATGCTTGCAATGGCACAATACAAGGCTGTGTGACCATAAACAACTGGATTCAGGGTGCAATATGATGATCTCTTTGCCTGGCAAATTTAGCTTGGTCTCCTAGGTTGCTGGAAACGGCTTTCCCTGGTGTGTGATTAAACTCATGATGTTTTTAAAGTTTTAGAGCAGACTCTTATTTTGTATGCCCTAGTAGCATCTGTGGCATAATGTCCCCCTCATTGATGTTATGCCAGTCGCATCTGTCCTAAAGAGAAAAATAGTCACACTTCAGTTATCCATGACATTCAGATCAGACTACTGCAATGCAGTGGATATGGGGCTGCCTTTGAAGGCTTCTCGGACAATTCAACTGGTTCCAAATTTGGAAATTAGAGAAGGAATAGGAAATAGCTGTGTGAAACAGATTTTGGTAGCTGTATGTTTCTAGGCACAATTCAAAGTGCTAGTCTCGACTATTGAAGCCACATGCAATTTAAGACAAGGACTGGGCTCTCTTTATCTGGCTTTCCCTTATGAGGTCTTTATTTATTTGTTTATTTAGACTTAGACCCATTGAATCATAGAGTTGGAAGGGGATCTCATGGGTCACCAGATCCAAACTCCTACTCAATGCAGAATCTCCAGCTAAAGCATCCCTGGACAGTAGTTGTACAACCACTTTTTGAAGATATCCTCAGAAGGAGACCCCACCATCTCTCTAGGCAATTGGTTCCATTGATGAATTGCTCTCATGGTCAGGAGGTTCCTTCTAATGTTCAGTCAAAATCTAGTCTCCTATAACTTTAAACCACCAGACTTGGTCCAATGCTCTGGGGCAGCAGAGAACAGACTTGCTCCCTTTTTTCTGTGATGGCCCTTGAGGTATTTAAAGAGTGCAGCCATGTCACCACTCAGTCTTTTCGTTACCATGCTGAACATGCTCAACTCCTTCAACTTTTCCTGATGTTTTTGTTCTTTGTACCTCTTATTATCCTTGTTCTGAACCCACTCCAACTTGTCTATTTGTTGTTGTGTGCCTTCAAGTTGTTTCTGACTTATGGCAACCCTAAGGTTTGCCATATCAGTGGGTTTTCTTGGCAAGATTTGTTCAGAGGAGGTTTGCCATTGTTTCCCCCCGAGGCTGAGAGTATGTGACTTGCCCAGGGTTACCCACTGGGTTTCATGGTTGAGCTGGAAATCAAACCCTGGTCTCCACACTCACAAGAGAGTATCAGCCAGGGGGAGAAGGATGGGAGCTAAGTGGATCGCTTCCGTTCTTATCCCGTCCTTATTGCACAATCGCACAAAAGAGTATCACAAACGTCGCACTTATCCTGTCATTATTTTGTCAATGAAGTGGAATTGTCCTGTCACTTTTATATAATGGAAACTTCCATTAATGAAAAATGACGGGACAATTCCTCTTTGCTGGTGGGATAATTATGGGATAAGCGTGACATCGTATGATAGTCCATTTCATTAATGGGATAACGTCCAGATAAGCACAATGTCATATGATAATCTTCATGCAATAAGGACGGGAAAGGAACGTCCTTTTCCTTGTGTGATAATCTCCACAGTCCAACACTCAAACCACTACACTATGATGGCTCTGCCAACTTGTCTATATCCTTCTTAAAATGAATGTGGTACTCCAGATGAGGCTTGAGCAGCACAGAATATAGTGGGATTATTCCTTCCCTTGACATAGAAACTATGCTAATGCAGGCTAAGATAGCGTTCGCCTTCTTTGCTGTCCTTTGCAGTATCCAATCCTCCTCAAGGCAGCAGATACCTGGAAAACCAAGTCTTTTGGTCTCCCAGTGTGGGCCCCAAAAAAGGCTCATGATAATAGTTAAAACAAAATAAAAATAAAACAATGAATATTACAATTTAAAATATGAAACAATCATATTAAAATTAATTTAAACAGTTTTTTTAAAAGGCTGCTAATTAAAAATTAATGTAAAACAGTTTTTTTTTTATAAAAAGGATGCTAATTCTTCTCCCTTGAGGAAGGTGAGTACAGTGGGACTTGCTTATAAGTAAATATACATAGGATTATATTGTCAACCACAATGTATTGGTCCAAGTAGTTCTTTTTCTTCTGCCATGAGAAAGCAGCACTGGTTTCCTTCTTTCCCTTCTCCTGATGGGGAACAACAGGAAAATTCTTTGCTACAGTCTTTGTAAGTGTATTATACAAATTAATATGGATTTTCACATATTTGCATAGGATGCTTAATTGTTTTCAATGGGAATGATTTCCAATTGGAATCTTTGGAACTGTAGTTTTGTGAGTTATTCAGCCTTCTCTGTCTGAGGGCTTTGGTGCTACAACAAACTACAGTTCCTAGAATTCCATAGCTCTGAGACACGGCAATTAAAGTGGTATAAAAGTGGATTATTTCAGCAGTATGCATGCAGCCTTTAGAAATATGAGGTACTGCACTATTATTGCAAAGGAAGGAGCAGCAGACTGTGTGTAACCAAAAGGGATGGATAGGAATGGGAAAGATTTTTGTTGTGAGATGTTTCACTTCAGCGGTGTCACTGTCAGAGTTAGTAGTCATTCATTCCTCCCTTTTGGAAGAAAGACGAAATTGACCCAATACAGCACCTGAGTATCTTCTCTCTATAGAGAGAATAAAATAATTTATTGGACAGTGTATCAAAGTCAAGATTGTCCGTGCCATTGTATTTCTGAATTCTAGTTGTGTGTTAGTCTGTAGAATTAATATAGAAAGAGTAGCACCTTTGAGACTAACTGGAAAAAGAAGAAGTTTGTAGCATTAGCTTTCGTAGACTTTAGTCTACTTCTTCAGATGCTTATGGTGGAGTGGAAGAAATTTGATAGGAAGGAAATCAGCCCATTTGAAACATGGGGCTGGAGGAGTTCTCTGGTACCATGCGCTGCTAAAAAGATAAATGAGTCCAAGAATAAATAAAGCCTGGACTCTTCCAAGAAGCCAAAAAAAACAACCAAAGTTAGGCTATTGTATTTTGACTATTTATGTGACTCATTAAAGAAAGTGTGAAGCAGTAGGAAAAGAGGAAGACTGCATTACATGTAGTTAGTCTCAGTCAAGGAAGCCACAGCATTGAATTTGAAGGACTTGAGTAGAGCAGTTGATGGGACCTCTTGGAGGGCTTTCATTTTTTGGGCTCCCCATAAGCTGAAGCCAACTTGACAACACATAACAACAACAACAACAACAACAACAACAACAACAACAACAACTACCTTCCCTTTTCCTCAGCAGATCAGAATTTTCCTAGAGCGGAAGATGAGAAATAAAAGGCTAAGCACCTTGGGCAAGGCAGAGTAGAGGTAGATGTTCATGGTGGCATCAGAATAAAATGGGAGGCAGGTAGAAGGTAAAAATGAGTGTTTCCAGGTGGTGAGCTGCTTCCTACACTAGCTGTTGTTGCTGTTATGCCTTCAAGTAAGGTTAAAGTCAGTTAAAGTTTTAAACTTATGGTTAAAATTTCTGACTTATGGATCCATCATCAGAGTTGGCATAGTGAAGGTGAATGGATGAATCCTGGGCTCAAACCCTGGCTTAGCCATGATGCTCATTGGATGAGTGCCCTGGGTGATAATTTCATTACTGTTCCATAGTCTGCATCACAAGGCTGCTAAAGCAAACCTGTCATGGGGTTTTCTTGACAAGATTTCTTCAAAGGAGGTTTGCCATTGCCCTCTACTGAGGCTGATAGAGGTTGACTTGTCCAAGGTCACCCAGTAGGTTTCCAAGACGGAGTTGGGATTCAAACCCTGATCCCTTGCAATTTGGGAGAATGGGATTTTTCCCACTAAAAAAAGGGACAATTGTTCAACTCTGTGCCCTTACCACCTTGTATATGTGTAACAGGCCTTATCAATCCAGCGGCAAATTCCACAGGAGAACATTGACAAAGGCTGAAGGCCTCAATCCATGTACTAAAGACTCAGACCCCATGAAACACAGCTGGGTTTACTTCTTTGTGAGTGAATTCCATAGAGGTTCTGGTGTAAGGGGTATTTCATACATACATACAGTGAGCCCTTGGTGTCCTTTGAGGTTTGATTACAGGACCCCCCTGTGAATACCAAAATCCATAGATGCTCAAGTCCCATTAAATATAGTGGCATAATAAAATGGTGTCCCTTATCTAAAATGGCAAAATTGAGGTTTGCTTTTTGCAATTTATATAATTTTAAAATATTTTCATGCTATGTATATCTGGTTGAATCCATGGATAAGGAATCTGTGGATATGGAGGGCCAACTACACTTTTGCTGGACACCCAAATGTCCCCAAGATTCCCAATGGGAAGAATGTGATAAAAGCTCTTCTAATCCAACCAAGTGCAAAAAAAGTCGTCATGAATTGCAGCACACTGCAAACATAATCATCTGGTCTACACATTTTCTCCAGTGACTGGGGAGCCCATTTAAAAGTTATTACGTGATCTGTCTCAATGAAGATTGGAGTACTGCTGTACAGTAATTCTCCACTAGGAAAGTCTGATGCTTGCCAGACAAAACAAGGCAAGATTGCTCAATGCACTCTGTGACTTTGAGAAAGCTTTTCAGAAACACAGGGCTCAGAATTTGGAGGAGGTCAACTTGTACATATTCACAGCTCAGTTGTAAATTTAAAATTAGGTACCGCTTCATTTTCATCCCCTTGGAAGCCCAATTGGTGTCACATCACTGCTGTTTAGGCGGCAAGTAAAACCATGATTGTTCATGAAGGATTTGGGGACCTAATTGGTTTTATTAAAACCCTCCCATGGACCTAGTTCTAATTTAAAGCTTGGAAAAAAACACTATTATAACCCCTTTAACCTGTCTTTTAATGTGTTAATTGTTTAGTTTTTTTAGCCTTTTAAAATTATTTTAACACACCATACAGAATCCTTACCCATGTTTTTAATATCAGTGTTACTCATAAATTGTAATTCTCATATATATCACTGAATGTAATGGCTATAGTTGTGACATAAAAAACTAGCAAAATTAAAGTTATATCTTTAAATTTTAGTATCATGCACACAGCCTAAGTGTATTTACATGAACATAGTTTTGTGTGGTTAAAGTGAACTTTTGCTAAAATGTGATCTTTTTAAAGAACATTTTTAAAGAATAAAAAAGTAAAAATTTATTTTTTAAAATTTAATTTAAAAAAATTAAATTTAAATTTTTTATAAACCTGAAGCCTCTCCTTTCTCTTCCTATTGAGCCTCACCCCACTCACTCCTTCTTTTCAGCATTTTAAAGGGATGCAGGCAAACATAGCCCCCAAAGCCCTTTTTATTGTTCTTAACCTCTCTAGCAAGCCTGAGTTCATTCTGCGCTTTAGCTTTTCTGATTTTACCCCTACATGTGCTCGCTATGTGTCTGAATTCCTCCTTGGTGACTTCCCCCTTATTTTCTATTTCTTACACAATTTCACTGTGCCACTGTACGTAATGGGATTTCAGCACCCACCGATTTTGATATCCACAGGGAGTCCTGGAACCAAACCCCAACAGATACCAAGGGCCCACTGTGCATGTAAATACATTTAGTTTCTACATATGATATTGTGGTGGAGTCTCCTTCCATAGCTGGATGGCCACCTATTGCAGTGCTTTGTTTGTGAATTCCTGCATGGCAGAAGGGAGTTGGACTGGATGGCCCTTGGGGTCTCTTCCAGCTCTAGGATTCAATGAGTCTATGACTCTATTAACACCATTTCTGCCCAAAGGAAGATGTTTGGGGAGCAGTGGGGTCACCCCTTCAGGGTGTCACCTAGTGCAGTCCGCACCTTCTGCACTCCCCTTGTGACGCCTCTGCAGCAATTCGCTTGCCTTTGCAGCAAGACCTCCCTGACAATATACAAAGGAGGGCTGGACACCTGTGCCGTATTGTTAAAAGCTATGAGAGCTACAGTAGGCCCCTGTGTGAAGCGGGGAATCACATTTCAGGGCTGGAGGAACATGCGGCTGTTCTGCGATGCTGCGATACAGCAACACCTGGCTGTGTTTTTTCCCCAAGAGTCAGTGATGCCGCTTTCTGTATGGCTGGCTCTTTCCCTTCCTCCCTCTCCTTCTTTCTCTTGTTTCTCAACTTGGCAGGAAGGCAGTGAAACGTGAGCCACACAGGAGGGTACTTGCGTAACAAGCCTGTCCGGCCCTTCCCATGGCTGTCATTTTGGGGAACAGAGCGTGCCGTGGGTAAAAGCCACTTTCTGCCTCTGAGCCAGGATATGAAGCAGCTCATGGCAGGCTGCTGGCTTGATATTAGCACAGTGCCACTGTCTTGGCAAACAGAAAAGGTGTTTTTTAATGTATTTTTATTGTTATAACCCACCCGGATTCCTTGTGATTGGGTGGGCTATAAATAAATAAATTATTATTATTATTATTATTATTATTGGCTCTGCATTTCCTGTGGAGGGAAAGCTGTATCCAGAGAGGCAATGCCAGCTGGGCTGCCTCTTGAGTTGTCTTTTTGCTTTCTCCAAATAGCAGCATTTCTCGGAGATTTTGGCCAACGTTACATAATGCTGGGGCAGTGTAAAACAAGATCAAAACATAAAGATTAAATTCAAAGATATAGCCGTGTTAGGGGCTCTACAGATGGGCTCCATGTCGTCCCTGGGAGCGCCAGATCAGGACCGCGGCAACGGCAAGCTGCGGCCCCGATCCGGCTCTTTGCTGCTCCAAAAAGAGCTGGCAAATGCTGCTCCTTTTCGGAGCAGCAAAAAGCCACCCTTACTGTCACCGCTGCCGTGGTTCTTCTGCGCTCCTTTGGCGCAGCGTGTCTAAACGCTGTGTCAAGGGAGTGCTCTGACACCGCGCACCATGCAGTGGGGCGCGCGGTGTGATGGTGGTGTTGGGGCGGCTGCAGTGTGGTCACCCTGCCCCAACTCCACCCCCAGGCTGGCCCTTTTGGCCGGTCTGTACAGGCTCTTAGTCTGTAGAATCAGTACGTAGAGAGATCTTGTAGCACCTTTGAGTCTAACTGAAAGAAAGAAGTTGGCAGCGTAAGCTTTCGTATACTAAAGTCTACTTCCTATCTGCATCTGAGGAAATAGACTTTAGTCTAGGAAAGCTCATGCTGCCAACTTCTTTCTTTCAGTTAGACTCAAAGGTGCTACAAGATTTCTCGACATAAAGATTAAAATGATACATAGATAGGGTTGGCATATTCCAGTCTCTTAAATCTGGGCATCTAATTTACACATTGTGCAAATTATTATAATCATGATGATGATGATGATGATGATGATGATTAATGTACATTCTGCTAATGCAAATTCAACACATTAATCATTGCAATTTTCCTACCATTATTTCTCAACCTCAGTACCAGTACCAAGCTAAGAGCTCTTTTTCCCTTCTTTTTCCTCCAGCTGGTGTGAAGAGAGGGAAGCTTCCAAACAGCCCCAGAGAGTAAAAGGACTCTCTTTCCTCTCTCGAAGCCATGTCCCATCATGCTGCCTAGACTTAAGTTCAAGCCGCCGACACCAGACAATACAAGGCCATTTCTGCTCACCTTCTTTCTTTTTCCACCTTCTGGGCCTGTCGGGGGAAGATGATAATGCTTGGTAATGTAGAAAGGAGAGCCAATGTGGTGCAGTGGTTTGAATATTGGACTAGGACTCTAGAGATCAGGGTTCAGTTCCCCAGTTGGATATGGAAACCCATAGATGAACCACAGACTCTCAGCCTCAGAAAGCCCCATGACAGGCTCACCTTAGCGTCACCATAAGTCAAAAACTACTTGAAGGTACACAGCAACAACAGTCCAAAATTATTATTTTTAAGATGTTGTCTATGTAATTTTTACTCTGTTTTTTTCTCAGTACAGGACAATATGGCACAATATCTGTTACAAAGCACTATTTTAATTCTTCAAAGAAGCTATGAAGGATCTGAGAGAATCCTATACTATGTATTTCTACCTTCCCTCCTGAAATGACAATACTGTAGATGGGTCTGCAATCTCTGCCTACACTAACACATACTGTGGCTTGAAAGAATTCAAAGATATAGCCATGATAGTCTGTAGTATCAGTACATAGAGAGATCTTGTAGTACCTTTGAGACTGACTGAAAGGAAGAAATTGGCAGCATGAATTTTCGTAGACTTCAGTCTACTTTCTCAGATGCATCTGAGGAAGTAGACTGAAGTCTACGAAAGCTCATGCTGCCAATTTCTTTCTGTCAGTCAAAGGTGCTACAAGACCTATTTTAATTCTTGATGCTATTATTTTCTTACCATGCCATAAGCATACTTGTCACATAGCTTGGGAAAGTTCCCCTCTCTCTGCTCTGACCTCATATTTTAGGCATCGTTGTACTTTTAAAAGTGTGAGAAGGTTAAGCGTATGAGCAGGTGTGTTAAAAGGAAGGGAAAAAGAAATGAAGGAAGAAGCAAGATGAAATGCAGGATATAAAGAAGAGGTTATCATACAATGCAATTAGAGATAAGGTGGTAGAGAGAAGAAGTGATCCCTATGAACATTATCATCATCATCATCATCATCATTATCATCATCAATCATTTTATTTATTTATATCCCACCTTACTCCTGATATAAGAACTCAAAGTGGCTAACAAAAATTTAAAACAAGCATTGAAATGTAGGTACAAAGTTTTAAAAACAATTAAACTTTAATTGTTTAATATATGGATATACAGTGTATACAGTGGTATCTGCTGGGGTTTGGTTTCAAGACCTCCCATGGATAATGAAATTTGTGGATGCTCAAATCCCATTAAATACAGTGGCAAAGTGAAATGGTGTCCCTTATATAAAATGGCAAAATCAAGGTTTGCTTTTGGGAATTTATATTTTTAAAAATATTTTCAGACTGTGGATGCGTGAATCTGTGGATTAAAAAAAAATCCATGGATACAGAGGACTGACGATAAGTCTAAAAGAGGTTAGGATCAGTGGAGAAGGAGATTTTAGGTCACTGAAACTCTCCTTAGCCCTACCACTGCTGCTCTCTCTAAAACACGTTTAAGTCTTTCAACACCAAGTATTGTTGCATTTCTAACATTCCTGTCAAAGAACATCCAGCAGCATTCAGGTTCAACCCTCCTCATGCCCCTAGCAAAGGAAAGACTTACCAAGATTTACTGTGTCCTTGATCTGGACTGTCTCTCAGGGCCTTATCACATGGGGTCTGAAGCAGAGCTAATCCAAAGGGCATCCACAGCTAATACATATTATTCCCCCGTGTTTACACACGACGCTGCCCCAGAACACGGAGCTAATCCGTATTGTTCCCCCGTGTTTACACACGACGCTGCCCCAGAACTCGGCAGAATACGGAGCTAATCCGTAAGGAGTAGGGAGATTTTGACATTCGGTTTGTAGAGGAAGTACCTAGGGAGCCTTCGCATTCATTGCGAATTGGTGGGCAGGGCGAAAATCCCAGCGAGGGGAAGGGATTGCCTTGGCAAAAGGCAAACCGGATTGGAAAGAAGAGGAGGAGAGGAAGAGGGAAGAGGGAAGAGGGAGGCGATCTCTCTCTCTCCATGGGCTGCCTTCCCTTCTCCAGTCCTCCAGCCCTCCTCCTCCTACCCAGTTCCCATGGCTGCCTTTCCTCCCGGCTTTTTGTGACGGGAGAGAAGGGAGCCTTGGTATTAATTGCGAAATGGCCAAAAGGGCGATATTCCCTTCGTTTCGCTATGGAACCGAATTTATTCCGAATTTATTCCTACTTCGGTTAGTCTTCGCTTTTTCTTTGCTTCGTGGCCAGCGTTTGATAAGGCCCTTATTGTAGACAAACTGAATGCCCTTCTTTGGTCAGCTGTAGGGCAAGTGGCCAAATGTTCTACTGTAGTTGCAACATGTCTATAGCATCCTAAGCTTGTACTTCCCAAGCTGTCCAACCTTGTGGACAAATAGTCCACCTGTTCTTCCCCATGCATGAGGGATTGGTGGCCACATTATCTTATTTCCAATGTGGAGTAGTGGTTAGCATGTTGGACTATGACTCTGGGTTTGATTCTTCGCTCTGCCATAAAACCAATTTGGTGGCCTTGAGCAAGTCACACGATATCAGCTTCAAGGGAAGACAGGGGCAAATTTCCTTTGAACAAATCTTGCCAAGAAAATTCCATGATAGGTTTACCTGAAGGTGATCATAAGTTGGAAACAACTTGAAGGCACACAACAACAGCAACAACAACAACAATAACATCAACAACATATTTCCATAGCTTCCTCAGTAATGACTTTTGGGTTGACATCAATTTGCAGAACGTCACTTTGAGTAGTACTGTCCTAGGCCATCATCTAAGAAAGAAGTCATCCTGGAGCAGTTGAACTGTCCACCTCTCTTTCTTTGCAGGGATGAGACATATCCCATGTGTTTTGGCTCCTGTTTCTTCTGGATTACAGCTGCTGCTAGAAGGAGACCAGCTAGTCTGGTGATGGAAGTTGTAAATGCTTCTTTGAAAGACAGTTATGTTTCAGCTTCTCCAAAGGAAGTTTATTAAGTAGTCTTAATTGGCTTCCATGTTTCTGAACCAATTCTGATAGTTTCTATTATTGAATGAAGTCTTGGGGTGGCTGGGGGTTTCACAAGCTGGACATTCCTGGACACATCTGCTTATTTGGATCTTTTCTATCAGGATCCAGGCCTGATTTTGGGGTGGTGATAGTTTTGGTTTCTGGTGGACCTATTTCAGAAACTGGACAAGACAAGCACGTACCTGTTAGTGAGGTTAGTAGCATTCAGTGACATCAACCATAACATTCCCTGTGGCATTGACCTTGTATTCAATTCAATTCAATTTCTTTAATATGGCCATTTGGCCAGCACACATTGAGCTTGTATGAATTTAGTATGGGACTACAGTGGGCCCTCCATTTTTACTGGGGTTAAGGGTACATGACCCCCTGTGAAAGTGAAAAATAAAAAATTGCCTTTTTTTAGAACACCTCTTTAGTAATCTCCAGATCCTCCAGAACAGGGGTAGGCAACCTTTCCCCTTTAAGGGCCGAGGGACTTCAGCTCCCAGAATCCCAGGAGCTATTGGCCAACATGGGACTATTGGCCAATGTGGCTGAGGCTTCTAGGTGCTGAAGTCCTTCGGCCCGTAAAGGAGAAAGGTTGCCTACCCCTGCTCCAGAACAACTTTATGGCCAACAGCCAGCAAATTGTGACCATAGAATTGAACTGAAGGACCTACAAATATCTAGAGAAGTGGGTTTTTTAAAAAGGAATCTCTATCTAGACCAGTGATGGCTAACCTTTTAGAGACCAAGTGCCCAAAATGCAACCCAAAGCCTACTTATATATCGCAAAGTGCCATGTCTCTCTGGCTTTCTAGCAACATACTCTGGTGAACTCTGTGCTGGGGTGATGGCACGTGTGCCCACAGAGAGGGCTCTGAGTGCCACCTCTGGCATGCGTGCCATAGGTTTGCCACCACTGCTCTAGGTCCTCCAGTGTGACTTCATGGTCAACTTCTGGCAGGGTTGCACTGGAGGACCTAGAGATTCCTAGAGAGAATGCATTAATATAATTCACAAATAATCTAATCTGCAAAAGTCAAAGTTGCAAATGTGGAGGACCAACTGTACATCCTTTAGTGGAGATTGAAGGACTAGCAGTGACAGGGAGGATGGGAAGTGAGAAAGAAAAGAGAACATTGTACTCAAACACCTTGAATGAGTTCATGGTAAAGCATTTGGACAAACCAGTTCACATGGCTACTGCTCATACACATCCAGATAGAGCAGAGAAGGCATCCATCCTACTAGGGCTTTACAGACCACAAATACTCATGGAATATGGAATTAAATACTCTCTGTATCACTCATCTTTCCCATGTACTCACAGTTCCTCTGAGAAGAGATCTGGATAGAGGAGCCAAGAATAGAGGAATCTGTCCTCCAGAGTGGGAGGCAGGGCAGCCACCTTGTTATAAGAATGACAACTGTGAGATGCCAAGCTAAGAACATTAAGCCGGGAGAGGAGAGAGCCAAAACAAACTTCAGCAACTGGAACGTGATCCTGTTGTGAGCATGAACTTTGCTCATTGCTGGCCCAGAGCACAGCCTCGTTGTTACACCAAAAGCACGCCTTCCTGGTCCAGAATGGAACCTGCCAAATGATCACCTCACAACAACAGGAAAGAGAGAGCTAGAAAAGTTCCCAAGATATGTTGTATCCCAGCCAGGGCAGTGACTGACACAGATTCTGCTCAGATTGGACCCCAGGGATACGCCAGCATCCAAAGGATCTTGCCAGGCAAAGACTACGTCAATGTTAGCCAGTCCTATTTAACAGAAATTAGAATGGAGCTGCACCTCATGCTGTGTCCTCCCTTAATAGAAATACTGCTTTCAGACAGGAAAGGAAAGGAAAGGAAAGGAAAGGAAAGGAAAGGAAAGGAAAGGAAAGGAAAGGAAAGGCATGACAGTGTGACCCTATGCATGTCTACTCAGAAGAAGCCACTTTTAAGTTCCCTAAATGAACTGGGAAAAGATGTTTATTTCCAGGACCTGCCCAACTCCTAGCTGTCATTTTGGTTGGAACAGGAACCATGCAGGGATCCTGCAATGCCTACAGAGCTCCCTGGGAAGAAGCCACGTGGCTGAAGACGAAAATCCCTTCACATCCCATGCCTTCCATGAAGATGGGAAATGGGGTTCCAGGTAAGTCCAGGACCCTTGTTCCTAGGTCTATTTGGTTGATGATGCACGCCTGTGGACTCAAATAGTTACATAAAACTGCTGGAGCAGATCATCTGGAGCTTGAGGATTGGTAGTTGACACCTAACTTTCTCTCTCTTCAACTGATGCCAGTGAAGTTGTGCATATCCTCATCTGTGGCCTAGATAGATGCAGTGAGGATCAGGATAAGGATGAACAAATTGGGGTTCAATCCACATGCAAGGGGAGTATTATTAGATAATAGACAGCATATGCAACAGGGGTAAGGGGAGGGTTCTTGAGTCCTATGCTGGTTCTGGAAAGCTGGATGCTAATGGGGGAGTCCTTTGCCCAGCTTTGGCTATTCTGTGCCACTTTCCCATTTTAGGGAAGAGGGGCCAGTCAATTACCTCTCCCCTGGATTACTATAGTTTGCACCACAGGGGGCTGCTCTTCAGAGTGATTGGAAACTGTGGTTGTCCTTGTTAATTGCTATCATGTTGACTTTTATTTATGGCAACCTCATGAAGAAGAGACCTCCAAGTCCCCCTGTCATCTACCACCCTGCCCAGGTCTTGCAGTCTTCCTCTTTTCCACCTGCCTTCTCTCTTTCCAAGCATTATTGTCTTTTCTAGTGAGTCATGTCTTTTCATGATATGACCACACTACAACAGTCTCAGTTTAGTCATCTTGGCTTCTAGAAAGAGTTCACACTTGATTTGTTTTAGAACCCTTTATTTTTTTTTTACAGTCCAGATGATCCAAAACACTTCAAATGGGTTGATTCTATGATATATCTTTAAACCTCAGGATCTTCTCTAGTTCCTTCATAGCTGCCATTCCAAGTCCTAGTCTTCTATTGATGTTGCTGGTCACCAATTTCTTTAATGTGATCTATAGTTTTTCATGATCTATACAATCAAGGGCTTTGCCATAATCTATAAAGCTCATTTTCTTTTGAAATCATTTGGTGGTGCCATTATCCAATGTATATTTGCAATATGACCCCAAGTGCCTCCTCCTTTCCTGAACCCAGCTTGCTACATGGATGAAGTCTTTATTATAGAATTTTAAGCATCCCTTTGCTTGCATGGGAACTTAATACAATGGTCCTTGGTTACTGCAATCCCTGGTGTCCTCTTTCTTAAGGTTAGAATGAACATGTATATTGAATGTATATTGAGTGTATCCAATCTGTGGATCATTGTTTTGTTTTCTAAATTTGTTGACAGATGTTAGTTAGAACTAGAGTAGATTCTGTCTCTGTAGCTTAAAGCAGTTCTATTGGTATGTCATTTGCTCCTGGTGCCCAGTAGTTGTTTGGCACATTTAGGACGTTATCACACGGGGAGTCGCGGGGAGAAAGTGGAAATAAAAGGGCAAGAGTGGAAGTCTTTAATTTACGGGATTTGTGCCGTTCCACCTCATCTGATAACTAAATTCGAATTTAAAAGGGGGTTAATTCCAATGAAAACCTGCTCTTTTCATTTTCGGGATTTTTGAGGATTTGAAAAGATCAGGTTTTTGTTCAAATTAACCCCCTTTTAAATTCGAATTTAGTTATCAGACGAGATGGAACGGGACAAATCCCGTAAATTAAAGTCTTCCGCTCGTCCCATTTATTTCCACTTTCTCCCCACAACTCCCCGTGTGATAACATCCTTAGTTTGGCTTCTCAGCAAAATTTGTCTGATATGGGAGATCCTACTAACAACAATGCTACCAGAGGCATAGCATTGCTCCTTACCTCACAGGAGCATGTAGTCCCAACACCATGGAAAGATAGTGCCTTGGTGGGAGTGGCATCATAGCTGACTCTAGCCATTGTTAACTCTAGCTACACCATAGCTAACTCTGTGTGATAGGCTGTCAAACATTTCCCTATATAAAGTAAAGCTTAAAGATATTAATTGGAATGTGTTTGTGTTTGTGTGTGTGTGTGAATTGCCTGTGAACTTAAGTGTGTGGAGACCCGAAGGCTGGTGCTTGAGTATGTCAAATAAAATAAATAATTTCGACTAACAACAACAACACTTGACCACAAGAGAGAAAGAAGAATAAGGATAGTACTGATCCTATTGATCCAGCTAGCTCTCTCATCCTTAAAGATTGGGCATCGAACACTACTATGGCTTCAGTCAAATGAGTTGCATCTTTCTTTGCCAATTCTTTAATGTGACCCAGGCCTTTATTTTTATAATAATAATAATAATGATAATATTTATTTATACCCCACCCCTCTGGTTTCTGGTGGACCTATCGGCGCAGCTTACAGCAGTTAAAAATTATATCAATACAGTCTAAAAACCCAAACCCCCATCCTCCCCCATAAAAACATATTAAACTAACATCCATTAAAATCCAGCTAAATCATAAATAACATAGAATAAACAATAAAAAGAATCAAACAGGATTCAACACTACAACTAGGCACCTTTCCCTCCTCACACAATATATTATTACTTAGATAGAAGGGACATTTGAAAAAAGACTAGTTGAAAAAGTTGCTTTAAGTATTAAAGCTGATACAGAGGAAAAGTCACCTTAGTAATTTTATACTGAAAGACATAGTAGAAGTAGTATTTAAATGTAATAATAAATAAAAACATGGCTATTGAACAGTAGACAGTATCTCCAGAACAGTAGCAAAAAAGGAAGGATTCGTGCCCAGAAATATATACCAGTCTCTTTATTAGATGTGGTTTATTTATTATGGAATTTTTTTTGACTTCGCTTATCTAAAACAATAAACCCTCTGACATGTTTGCTTAAGAAGAGAGTATCTGAGATTGCCAAAGTGAAGAAAGTGCCAGACAAAGACATTAGTGATCTATAAAGGCAAACAGTTGTGGACAAGATGTTCCAGCATGGGACTGCTGTCTGTTGCCAAGGGGGACAATTATGGCTAAGAGTAGTAAATGGAGAGACCAGGTTGCGGACAAGAAGAGGTCACCCTCAATTGTCATCTATGCCTTAGTTGCTGAAGAACAGATCCCTGCCAAAGAATTGCCATAGCACTGGAACTCTGAAAGTCGTTCAGGAAAATTACTGAACAAGGATCTGTTTTTGATAGATTAGCTAAGAGTTTTTCTTCTCCTTAGGGGCAGAGCTCTGCATGAACACGCAGGCAGGTATTGTGTGTGTTGTGTGCTTTCAAGTCATTTCCGACTTATGGCAACCCTCTTGTGGCATAGTCGTTTGAGGGTTGGACTACAATTGGAGACCAGGGTTCGATTCCCAGCTCAGCCGTGAAACTCAATGGGTGACCTTGGGCAAGTCACACCCTCTCAGCCTCAGGGAAGGCAATGGCAAACTTCCCCTGAACAAACCTTGTCAAGAAAACTCCATGGTAAGTTTACCTTAGGGTCTCCATAAGCTGGAAATTACTTGAAGGCACACAACAGCAAGAACAAGGCAAACCTATTATGGGATTTTCTTGGCAAGTTTTGTTCAGAGGAGGTTTGCCATTGCCTTCCTCTGAGGCTGAGAGAGTGTCGCTTGCCCAAGGTCACCCAGTGGGTTTCATTGATGAGCTGGGAATCAAATTCTGGTCTCCAAAGTCAAAGTCCAACACTCAAACCATTATGCCCTGCTGGCAGTTAGTGAAAGGAAAAGTAATTGCTGAGTGCCTTGCACATTTCTGAGCAATGGATGTGTTAGTGGTGGTGGTTGTTACTGTTGTTATGATTAGATTTATGACAGCCATGAAATCCACTGAGTGACCTTGGGCAAGTCACACTCTCTCAACCTGGGGAAAGGCAATTTATGATTCAGGGCAGCCAATGGCCAACATAAAAAACAATTTCTTAAAACCACAAAAAGTACTCATTCATTGCATCATGAAATACAAGGAAGAGGCTGTGTGGATTTACCACCACCCTCTACTATGGCATTACA